>LQNK01000045.1:262908-293596 GCA_001586405.1 Phoebis sennae
CATAGGAGGCAGGTTATGGACTAGTAGCGACCCGCCCCGGCTTCGCACGGGTGCTTAAAACTAATATATTGTTTATTTAACTAAATGCTTACAATTACTAGTACTGTTACATAGTATAGTAAAATATGTAATGATACACACACAAATACACCTACAAATTAAAAGACTAATTTCACTCGATACTACGAAAAGCAATGGTGTATTTTATTATTAAAAAAGCGGCAGCAAACTCCTTTGGATACTTTTAAAGATCTAAGAATACATAGTGCCAAGCAGCGGAATACGACTATTTTAGGCCCGAATTCCCATCCCATTCCTTTTCCTTCCTCTTCTACTCTTCCAACTTCCTATCCTCCTTGGTTCCCCTTCCTTCAACCTGGTAAGGCATCTGCGACACTTTGATGTTGTAGATGTTCATGGGCTGCGGTCAGTCACTTCACATCAGGTGAACCGCATGCTCCACTTGCCTGCTATAACATAAAAAATTAATACTATGTACTGATATAACATTGTTACGGGAGCAAAGCCGCGTAGAACGGCTAGTGTATAAAGAGAACTTGTCTACTTGTCCAATTATGAGTTTGGATTCAATTACATGCCTGTGACGGCTACCAACAATGCCTCCATTACCTCTCATTTACATTGTACTCCTCTCTGTTACCTTGGTAGCGGTATTGTTCCAGCAATCTGTCAATTAGTTTAGTTTTGGGTTTCATATTGTAACCGACTTTCAAAAAAAAGAGGTTCCCAATTCGACCTTTTTTTACGTATGTTACCGCAAATCTTCCGCATTTATAGTCCGATTTTTTTGCATACGAAAGAGTGTCAGTGTGGTCCCATAAAAATTTGGTTCAATTCTGATCATCCATGTGGAAGACATTCCAGAGAACTCCTCGAAAATCAACAGAATAGGCTCTACGGTTAAGGTTTAATGATGTATATACCCATTAAACTTTAACAGAGACTGAATTGTGACTAACTATAATATTAACCCTTCAATGTTCACTGAAAATGGATATGTTTATTTTGTTCAAATCTATACAAACTCGCTGCTTTTACCTATTTTCAATTAAATTTTTCCACCTACTTTGTATAGATTTCAACAAAAATTAAATAAAAGTTATTTTTTACTTTTTAGCGTCAGGAAGTCGGTTCTGTTGTTTTGGCAAAAAGGTGTTATTTTAATATTGGGTTTATTCGTTTTAATTTAATTATAAATACGATTAATTCCAGTAAAATCGTTGATAACATTCGTCTATACGACGTACGTTATGCAAATCTTTATTACATCGTACCTCTATTTCTTTCATCACTCCAGAGCACACATTACCTACAATTTTAACAAGCGCATCGTAAGCACTAAACCGTATAAAACTATTTTTACATTATCCAGCACGTTTGAACACCATATGATGTCGTTCTCTTACTACAATCTTCAAGTAAACCCAGGATAATCAATAGTTATACAGTATCGTTAAGTTATCGTTATCGTTATTCTTTCGATTGCATTCTTAACAAGTTTCTATAATATTCATGGACATCACTACATAGTATAAAATAAAGTCACTTTCTCTGTCACTATGTACCTCTGTATGCTCAAATCTTTAAAACTACGCAACGGATTTTGATGCGGTTTTTTTTAATAGATAGAGTAATTCAAGAGAAAGGTATAATATATGTATAATGTATAATAACATCCAATTGTATAATAACAGTATTTCTCCAAATATTGGAGAAATAATGTTATTTTTGAGGTTACTAATGTGATATCGTTAATTACCAATTTTTTCCGCTTACATTGCAAACGCAGGCAGAACCCTACGAGATTTATCAAAATAGTGTACTAGTTTTTATATACAACGTTCACAGTTTTTTTTGCACCTATGCGAAGTACATTTAGTACCAACATTGCACGCATGTTAAGTCGGGCGGATCGCTAGTGATATAAAACAACCCATTAGTTCACAATAAACACAACATATAGTGTAATTTAGTGCACCGTGAGCACTTGACCGCTTTAAGACTCTTTTTATAGCATCTAATTGGTTCTACGTCACGTCTGAACGCTACTCAATGCCGTCTTCTTGATTGCATTCTCTAGGTGCTAGTTGTACTGTTTTAGCTATTGTATAGGATTTAAGGGTGAAATACTCAGCAGTATTGCCTGCCAAGTCTGTTGTTTGATGTAATTTTTGACCGATTGAAGTGACTTCTCAGACTCGACATAGCACAACGTGTAAACAAATGTTCGTCCGACGATATCTGGAGTATCGTTAATCTGATCTTGATGAAATTTTGTGGGCGAATAGTTTAGGCAAAAGAAGTGGGTTTTTGTGAAAGTGGTAGATAGGGCGAAATAAGCGAGTTTGATACAAATATACCCGAGTGCGGTATCAAATGCAAGTTCTTGATTTAAACATTACGAGCGAGTCACTAGTTAGTATTGATATGTAAGTACTTAGTAGTAATGATATGTAAGTACTTATAATAACAAACGTGTCGATTAAATACGTATTAGTAAGTTTTATTTACTTAAATTGAGTCAGTCACTTACCTTTCCTTTCTTTTCCAGCATCTAACAATCCATTTATCCATCCTTTCTTAAACTTCCCACCTGTCTTGAAGTTATTAATACATCATTTGATCATTTAAGCCCAGAATGTTTACTCCTACGCAAGCTTAGATTTAAAAATAGAGAGAGTACTAAATCTATGCCTACACAATACAAATACCGCTTTAAGCGAACGAAACAATGTTAAACCTTCATATCCCTTCAATAAAGCTGCGATAAAATTTCAAACAAAATGGATTTTCAATAAAATGTACAGTAATTCGGATCAAAAGCCTGCATATAAAGGGTATGCTGTAGCAGCTGCGCAGGTTGGAAATGTATAAAATGATTGAAATCCATTAGTTTTTAAAGCTGTTGTGTTTTTTGTTGCGCTATTAAGTGTGTCGTAATTGGAGGGGTATTTGATCAATCAATACTGCGCTATGATACCTGCAACGTATGGTGTTCTATGCGGCTTTTTCGATACTAGATTCTGAAATTAAATAAAAAGTTTATTAATTTTTGTGTGTTTCAATAAAAGTTATTATATTCACATATTTTTGTGTAGGTAAAGGAATTATTGCGTCATTATTTCTTTCTTTATAATGCTTTTATTAAACGATGTGGTGGACCTTTTAGTGTCAAATGAAGAAGGGGTACATTTGCGAAATCTTACCTGCAAAATATATTTAAATTCACAAGCTCTGTATACTCCTACACAAGCTTAAACAAGAAGAGTTTCTAATTCTAAGCGGATACAATACAAACACCCTTACAGGTAATTCGAACGACGCAATGTAAAACCTACCACCCCCAATATAATATTCTGAGGCAATTTTTTGAGCCACACGGCATACTTACCACCATGATCCTATTTTTTCCAGTGCTACTCTCCCTCTTTACGATAATCAATTTGTTATTCAACTTCCCTTCGGTTTTGAAGCTGGTATTTCAGCTAATAATCATTTGGATTTACAATTTTTATATTCTACTAGCTTTTCGCCCGCGGCTTCGCTCGCGTGGACCCGGCAATTCCCGGCAATTATTCGAATTTTTCTCACCTTTTAAACCTTCCCTAGACCTCCACGAATAATTCAAGACCAAGATAAGTTAAATCCGTTCAGCCGTTCTCGAGTTTTAGCGAGACTAACGAACAGCAATTAATTTATAGATATATAGATTAGTACCAAAGAATAGAAAGATACTACTAAACCTAAGCCTACAAAATACAAATACCACTCAACGTAAAGCGAATGAAACAATGTTAAACCTCCATATCCTTTCAATAAACCTGCGATAAAATTTCCAACAAAATGGATACAACGTACAATAAATTGGATCAGAAAGCCTTCATATAAAGAATGTATGCTGTAGTGGCAGATGCGCAGGATGGAAATATATAAAACTGGCAATGCCCCACGGTTTCACTCGAATATAGTCCGTTCCAGTAGGATTTTCGGGATTAAAAGTAACCTATTTCACTCTCCTGGTCCTAAGCTATCTCCTTACGAATTTTTAGCCGAATTGGTCCAGCAGATCTCGAGTTATAAGTGTTGTAACAAACCGGTTTTTGTTTTATATGTATGATGAAACTATAATTACTATTACTATTATGTTTCTCCATTCATATTTCTCGGGACACTTCCGTAAGGAAAGTGCCCGGTCCTTTAGAAGGCTTACGAGGAGATACAGATCCAACACGCAGAGGCCCTTTAGAGATTTTTAATGTGTTATGGGACACCAGCCGCAAACTGCCCATGATTGCACTATTACTATTATTATTATTTATTTTTATGTCTATAGTTCTTGCACCACCTACCTTCCAATTTTTTTGTGTCCTTACCCACCAGGTTGTCTGGCAGAGATCTCTGCTTTAGCGATAAGACCGCCTGTTTGTGCCCGTCAGCTATTTTACTTTTAACTGTGTAATTTTTATTTTTTATGGTGCACAATAAAGTATTTTAGTTTGTTTGTTTATTTGATGAAACTCATTAGTTTGCCGAGTGCAGTTTTAAAAGCGATTTTGTTGCGATGTTAAATATGTCGTGGTTATAGTGGCAATTATTCAATCAATACTTCGATATACTACGTGTCACTTTATTCCATGTGGCGTTTTCGACGATAATCCCCTTGCAATGAAAACTCCATTTAATATTTGAGTGCTTCGCTTTGGGATTTTCATCTTTTAGATTACATTTTACTAAAATATCACGAAGGTATACTCATATAATTATATTAATTTGACTCAAGAATTACATAGTATGCATGATCAATATTCATTCACATAAAACACACAAAAAGAATGGATCTTTTTGTGTGTTTTATTCATAATTTTCTATAAGCAATTATAAAATAAATAAATTGTTGTATATGGTACTTTGTTCTGCGGAAATATTTTCATTTTTATCCTACGCCATATATTTTAGTTATGAAAAAAAATGATTAAAAGATGTATATATTAAATAAAATATGCAAACAATATGTCATACATACCTCAGTTTTAATAATTTAACTTATAATATTGTTACTTACCTCAACAGTGACGTTGAAGGGAATGCAGGCCTACGGCACAAGTTTGCTTTGTGTAGGTCTGTAGGTCTTAAGTTGCAGTATCTCAAGGTAATAATAATAATACTTTATTCACTGAAGATGTGCGTTATAAAATGTGATTTTTATTAGGATCAACACATTTGCCACCGACACAAATGTGAACAACTGAACAACTTTATCGAAAATGTCTCATAAATCGAGTCCTTAATTTGGTCTATGCGTCGAAGTACCGTTCACAGTGGGTCACTTAAGACCGTTTGATGTGGGACAGTAAATCACAAGCAATGGGATATTGGCCATCAATAGCCGGTCAACATGGCCACTCCTTACGTAATGCTAACAAATGTAATGTACATACATAGGTACAGAAGTCAAATTCGTGTTTGTATTTGACTTTATTCGTGTGGCGACAGCTTAGAATACATATTAAGATAAGTTAGAAATACTAGTAAAATTGTTTGTTTATATGTCGCCACCCCATTTCAACCAGTGGGTGTTGTAAAAGGCGTCAGAGTGTAATTCTGCTGCATAACATCTTCAACAATAAAAGAATGGGAGCCGAGTATTGCACGATTGGGCCAAGCTCGCACCGGTTTAAGTACCACCTATCCCAATTTCCCATCATTATCCTCTCTTTATCCCCTCCCTTTCATTCAAGCTGGCAAAGCATCTGCGACACTTTGTTGTTGTAGATGTTTTTGAGCTGCGGTCAGTAACAAGTGACAGCAACACAGTACTATTTACCAGTATAAGTTTATATTCTAGAACTATGAGTGCGTTTGAAGCGCGTTTTGTTTGTAGTTAGATATCTGTTGACAGACGGACAGCGGAAGCTTAATAGCAGTCCCATTTTTGCATTGCATTGCATGTTACGCTAAGGGTAAAGATATTTAATCCTAAATCTAGCTCACAATGTTCTATACATGTTTCTATAGCAAGTAAACACAGTAATTTGAGTATTACTAATGTGGGTAGTAAATCACAAGCAATGGAATATAGGCCATCCATAGCTGGATATGGTCTGCCACTCCCATATGTGATGCTATGAGATACGACTAGGAACGAAAACAACCTATTATAACTAGTATTTGGTAATATGAAGTTTTCGTTTTCCATGTCAGGTCATCTTTTCCAACAATGGTTAATGTACCAGCATTTTATTAAAAACCGTTTAATAAAATGCTGGTACATAGGATATTTAATAAAACGTAACATTTTCTTTCATTAGTCTTCGTCCGTTTCATTATAATTCAAAATAATAATATTGCGAAAGCCGAGAGGAATATTAAAAATAAACCATAAAATTATAAAATTATGAAAATAATAAAATATAAAATAATGTTTTCTGCTCAAGATTCCGGCGCAAAAATCGAACCACATTTGAATAAAAATTTATTTTGGAACGACGGAATACTACGAACATTCCAGAATAAGAATAGTCCATCAAAAATTTAAATTCAAGATCCACGACGTTACTCTCATAACTTAATTTGATTAGATCTATTCAAAATTATTTCGAGAGCTAGCGCCATTTTTTCGAGAGGTGTTTGAGGCAAGCTTAAAACTTGTCTGATGCCTCTCCTATTATACCTAAATAAACGTCGAACATTTTCAAAATATATATTTTTTTAAACTATATATTTGGCAACATGCAATTTTGAGAATTTTGTAGTTTAATACTTAAAGAATAGAGAACATGACACGCAAGACGATTTAGTCGGGATTTTGATATGCCAGGCGCGTCCAAAAATATTTTTTTAAAACATAAATAAGTGTATAAAAATATATTAGAGGCAGCTTGTAAGTTTAATAAAGCAACAATAACTGAATTAGATCTACTTGTAACCTAATTAAATTTATAGCTAAAATTTATTATTCTCACAAAAAAAGTCCAGTCACCAGCCTGGTCTGCAGTTCCTTGTCGGGTTATCATAGGAGAAGCATCATACAAGTTTTCAGCTTGTCTCAAAAACCTCCTCCAAAAATGCTCCTAGCTCTCGGTATATTACTGCAATTTAGAAGTCTAGACGTCCGTATTAATAAGGGTTTTATTTTATTACTCTAATATAAATATTCAGAGATCTTCAAGTTATTAAAGAGCTAGCGAAGTATTAGTTCAACCCTGTTTAGTGCAATTTTAAATTAGATTTAGTTGTTTTATTTAGTTAGCTTAGTTTGAATAGTTTGAACTAATTGTTGTGGACTTAGGAATTATTGCTGACGCCATTCTGCTAATATTAATTGTTCAAGTTAGAGGGTCAATATTGTTTATTTATTATGAGGATCAGATTTGATCCCCATGGGTAGAAAATTATTATATGTTGAACATTGTCATTTTCTACTGTGTGTGTGTTCATTTATTTATAGTATGTATGTTTTTACAAAAAAAAGTTTAAGTATGTCTATCAGTTATCTAGTTTTCAAGTATGTGTCTAATATTCCATTTTTTTATCAATCAAATTTGTAAACATTGTATTACATTTTGGAAATTGAAGTTTTTGAGTAAACTAATTGTGGGAAAGTAGTCCACCACAAAGCAACAAATTTATTTTTAGTAGTTATTTATTATGTTTTTAGTAAATTTAAATTGATAATACCCTGTAATAATCATTGTTCTATTATTAAAATGTATTTAAAATTTCTAAATTAGACGTAAAAGGGTTAATTAGGCGATTGAAATATGAGAAATATTGCGAGAAAACATGAAATGGCTCTTAAACTTTCCTTCGGATTACTGAAACTGGTCGTACAATAAGTTGGAAAAAAGATTTTATAACGGAAGAGATAAGCGGGGATGATTAAAAACTCATTATTTTAGTTTCGGCTCAGATACAATATTAATAGATGAGGAAAGGCGATATCTTTACTATGAGGGTAACATTGAAATTAATTTAAAAGACATTTTATTCAGTACCTTTCATGTTTTCTTTTTTTTGTAAAATTTTAAATTTAAAATTATTACAACTTGACTGAGTATTAGTATTGAAAAAGCAAACAATAAACCGCAATGAATTAACCGATTTAAATTCTGCTGAATGTCTAATACAAGATAATATTAATTGAATAATTAGTCAGCGGTAAGCTCAAGTTTTTCTAATGAAATCATTCAAGTCGAATGAAATGAAAATGAAAATTGTCAAACTTTTTCAATTTTCAGGTAGAAAAGGCGTTTTAATTAAGTATATAATGCAGAGAATTTACATTTTACGCGTCCTACCCCGAAACTTCCATCGATATTCATCATCATCATCATCATCATCACTTCAGCCCACGTTCGTCCACTGCTGGACATAAGCCTCTCCTAAGGCACGCCACCGAGCTCGGTCTTCAGCTCTTTGCCATATTCATGATATTCATAATAAGGTAAAAAAAAAATATTTGGCAAGACCTAGACAGACACCTCCTTGCCAAAATAATAGAGCACCTAAAGCCGTCGGTCCTGCACTTGATCTCTCTCCGATCGTGTCGGTCTGCCGTCCCATCGGGCTATGAGAGTAAAGGAATAGAGAGTGCACCTGTCTTTGCGCACACACTTGTGCACTATAATATCTCCGGCGCAGTTGGCTGATCTCTGTAGAGATTGGCCGCCGTGGCCGAAATTCGGTTAGGAGGAAAGTTTATAGACTGTATTGTTACTTAGATAGAATATAGATAGATTACTTCTCATTTTTTGATGAAAATGCATTTTAAAACATATAGAATGAAAGTCTATTTCTAACTATTCCCACATTTATTAATAAACTTTATTCAGTTTACAACCGGTTTTGAAAAATCATCAGGTAGTCTACCTTTTTTCTGCAACCGAATTTAATTCTATATTAAATATTATTTATATGCTCCAATACAGAACACGGGACTTCACACTTTCATTATCTTTTTTATATGTTATATACTCTGGGAAACTTCTTTAATAAAATATAGCTAATAGAAAATGTAAATAATAGCTCATGAGAGATATTTTAAAATCGGATCGGTAGTTAAGTCGATTATCGATTACATAAAATTCCATCATGCTTACAAACTTGTCTTATAACGATTTACGTTTAACCACCCGCAATGAATAATGTTCAGTGTTTATCGGACCAGATGTATGGGTTCGATCCCAAACCAGATAATAATTAATGTTGTGATTTTCTAGTTGTATTTGCCGGATTAAGAGTGTTGTCTTTAAGTAAAATGAATAAGATCATATTATTAATTTTCTTTTTTATTCCATTGATGATGGTACATGAAAATCCCTAGATTATTTATTTTAATATAATTTAATGTATTGAATAAATAATCAGATAATATATTAAATATTAATTTGTTAAGTTACATATATTCCTTGCGTCTTATCGTTACATTAATAAACAATTACTGTACTGTACTGTACAAATCTGCTTCTTACCTTATTCCCAAAGGTTGCCTAGAAGAAATCACTGTGGAGTGATAAGGCCGCCTTTTGTGCTATACTTCTTTTTGTGTATAACTTTGTATTTATTGTATATATTTGTATAGTGGAATAAAGAGTATAAATAAATAAATAAATTATTAATATTCTCTCTCCTTGTTACAGGCCGTACAATGTTACCAAAGTGTGGAAGTGTCAGTGCCAAAGTGTAGTGCCAATGCAAAATGAAATAAATACATAAATAAAATGGGATGTACGCCAAGTATGCTTTTGGACCATAAGAGTCGTCGGCGGGACAGTACGGGGTCGCAGGAGGCCGCCCTGGCCAAGGTAGCTCCGACCCCCGTCTGCCAGAACAAGGCAGTGCAGGCGGCCAGGGCACCCAGGGCCTCGCTGGAGTCTGACGGCTTCAGCATACAGCTGTCCAGCAAGAAGGATAGCTATGTGTCCCAAATGGGGAATAATTTCGCCACGCAGTTGCACATCAAACGTATTTCTGGTAAGTAGTTAAAAGACTTATACTAACAATTATACTATTGTTATAAACTATTAGAAGGGCTATGTAAAATTATGTCGGATGTTAAAGAAATGTACTGTGATTCTACACAACTGGCCAATTATAGGACTAGTTAGTTAACAACAGTTAGTTAGTCATAACGAGTTTTAGCAAAGTGAAGGTAGTTGGCGTGACGTCAATAAGACGTTCGAGCACCAGACGCAATCGGTACCAATGCGCGCAGATACTGAACGCGCTTACTCGTTTATAGGACTTTGATGACAGCTATCAGCTAACAAGTGACATTTGTATAGAAAGATGACATACAGAACTTGTTAAAACATGAAATCACAAAATGTTGCTGACACTATAATATGTAAAGTACTTGCTCATTTAGTGCAGACGTAAGACGGTCTTAAGTACAGTAGAGCACGCCATTCTTTATTATACAGTCGGAAGTGGCGAAATCACGAAACTTTTCCACCACTCTTTTGCTCCAGCGATACTTTGGTAGCCCGATGGGACATCCCAATCCTCCAATCAATTCAATTTGCAATATATACCCGAGTCATCTGAGACGATGCGCTTAGATCACGCACATGAAAAAAATAACAAATTTTCTTTATTATTAAACCAATATTCCTTAACAATGGAGGTTGTCAGGAAACTGTGATTTCCCTTATACTGATTACATACAATACTTATTTTTATTTCCTGTTACGAAGGATATATTATGATCAAAGCATCATCATATTATATTTATCATGAAAGAGCTTCTTATGAAGGAGCATTTTGGGAATCGGATCAATAACGGGAGGCTTATTTTCAATTAACAATGAAGCGAGGCAAAGAGGAATAAAAATACGCAGTATAATGTTCTCTTAAAGGCTTTTAAAGGTATAAACAAATTCAATATAACATTTTTGAGAAAAGTATAAGAATTTATGGTAACACATTTTATGGTAATAGAAAGAAGATAGATCGTTTAATTTAACGACCATTTTATAACAACGAAAACGCTATAGTAAATTGTCAGAAAAGTTTTTCAATTCACTTCAATTCTATTTCGTTTCTAATTAAGATTTCTCCATTTTCGTCCTAATTTTGCCCCAATTGAATTTTCAAAGTCTCCAAAATATTTCAGTTATTTTCTCCTCGACTTATCTTTTTTTCGACTTCTAGGTGGGAATCTATAAATTTGTCAAAAAATAAAAAAAATACAATTTTAACCAGAACCAAAACACTTTCAAAGTTTTTCAATTGTCTTCCTCCAATTTCGTCATAATTATGTTCCAATTAACGTTCCAAAGTCTCCATAACATATAGATCTTCACTGGAATATGTATCTTTAAGTATCTTGCTCCTGGACGTATCAGTTTTAATTCGACTTCTAAATTCCTTTTTATTCAAGACGTTGTCAATTATTTTTGCTATTACACTCTTGGTGGGTTCCGTTTGACACTTAAGTTTGTCTTCAAAGGGGCAATAGCGTAGTGTTCTAAACTGTGAAATGAGTTTTACGATCAGCTTTAATTTTTTGGTGGGGATCGGTTGGGGGAGGTGGTAATCAGCCCAGTTGGTGACGTAGATCTCTTTGGGCGTATTGAAGTCTCGCAGCTCGGAGCAGGTCATGATTGGAGAGAAACATATGAGGGTAAAAATTTGAATGAGCTGAAAAATAAAACACATTCATTTATATTTCTTTATGTACATTTAAAGAACAAAGTCTTAGACGTAAGCAATATATTTAGGTAAGACGAAATGCATAGGTTTGGAATTTTCAATACTTTATGCAATGTCAATTCAAAGCAAAGATCTTTTTTATTGGCAGATATCACTTGTATTCTTTTCTTCTTGCAAAAGCTTCAGATAAAGTAAATAATTTTCTCATCAAGGTAAATTAAATTCGAATTTACGTTGATGAGAAAATAATTTAATAATTTTCAAGTTTTAACTTTAATGCATTTAATTAGTAACCGCTCAGCTACAGCTAACAGCGTTGCAAATTGCGGTGGGCGGTGGAAACAAATGTAAGATAATGTATGAAATAAGCAACAGCTACCGGCGATGCGAATTAAACAAATGTACTGGCGAGAATCGAAGCGGCCACAGCTTATCACGCCGCCCGCCGCGCCTTCAATCGCACCGCCAGAAGCTGTGGTTGAGCGGTTACTATTTGCCAATACTAAAGGTATGTGCACATCATTAAATGCATTAAAACTACGTTGATAAGAAAATTGTTTTCCTGAAATCTGTTAGACTATTTACAGACTTTTATTAGTTGTATAGCAATATCGGCTATATTTTTAAAACAAAATTTATCGTACCACATTTCAATGATTAAAATAAACATGTTTCCTACATACCAAAATTTGTATATTCATCGCGACGAGCAGAATATGAAGACCGATTGCGATGTAAATTGGGCATCAAATGGCGCTTAATCAATTAAGACCTATTTCACTCCGCCCAGTTAATTTCACGCTTAATTCACACTAGTATGACGTTTGCGAATGCGATTTTACATTAAAACACAAATTTCAAAAGTATTTAAAGTGATCGTAAGACCGTTTTTCAGCCAAGGTGGCCAATATTTGCAGAGACTAGCTAATTGCGCGAGATATTATAGTACACAAATTTGTGCGCATTTACAGGTGTGCTCTCTATTCCTTTAGTCTCATATTAGGATGGAAAATCGACACAACAGAAGAGAGATCAGACACAGGGCTGACGGCTTTACGTGCTTTCCGAGGAACGGGGATGTACTTACATCACCAACTGCCTGACTCAGGGCTATTACTGAGAATTTTGTATCATTCAAATAACATGATAAAACCAGTAGACCAAAGAGGCACTCACAGAAGACATTTACTTTGAGTTTGACAAAATTTTTCGTTTGTCGGTAGGATTTAGACAGAAAATTCTTTATCGAATGTCTTTAGATTTTTGCTTCTGTAGGTTTGACACTGAACATTTCTTTAATACTTTAAGAAAATGATACGATAAGAGCATAAATCTACTCTATTTTTTTTAATTAGGCAATATAAGAACGGATTATAATGGACCCTTAATGTAAAGCATTAGAAAATATAAGTATTGTTTAAAAGGGACACTAAACATAAACTATAATCTGAATACTAATGTGTAAGTGAGGGCGTTGACCCTACTATGGGGCAAGCAATTGTGGCATAGGTTCGTTAAACTAGAGTAGGCTTCCGTGTCAACAGGCTGTACACGATACGCACATATCAGAGATAACACCAGCCCTCAGTGGACCGTAGCCAAGCCCTTATCACCGTGTTTCAATGAAGTTAGATTTTTTTTTTTATTTACACTTTATGTGTTGACAAAATAAGAGTAAATTTTATAATAGAAAAAGATAGAGAAGAAATCAAGGGCGGCCTTATCATTCAGGAGTGATTTCTTCCAGGCAACCCACTGGTATAGGAAAAGGTATTGTAAGTGGCAGGTCAAAGTGTAAACATATGAATGAAACATAAATAGATGCATACGTTTATATTTACGTAGTCAATTACAGCTGCATTTTTACCTCTCATTGAAAGAAAGAAAGAAATAAAGAAAATAATTGTTCATTGGATAAATACCCACAAAGCATTATTTAAATATTCAGACATTCATATAAGACAATTAAATTAAAAGTGTCACTATGGAAACACTAGAATTGTAACAAATGCTCTAGGAAAAATTCAAGAGTAAAATGCTAATGTAAATGTATTTCTTAAAATAAGACATAGTTTGTACTTGGTTGTAAGTACAAAGTAGAAATTTTTAAGAGCACTTATACTAACATGCCTTCAAACGTATCGATTGCCCAACGTGATACATAAGCGTGGGAAATGCAAAGATTTTATAAGTCAATGTCGTTAGTAACTCGTGTTACATCAATTTAATAGAGAATAGTCTGATTTCCGATAATCTCACTCAAAGTGAGATTCGATGAAATTGTTTGTTACATGCAATAAACTCCTACCGGCGTAATAGTTCAATAGAATCGTGGTTTATCCTTTTCATTTGAGAGTAGTGTTTAAAAAATTAAATATTTAAAAAGTTTTTGTCTATACTAATATTATTATAAAGAGGAAAGATTTATTTGTTTGTTTGAATTGAATAGGCTCAGAAACTGCAGGACCGATTTGTGTGAAATTTGTACTGAGACTTTTTTGAAACCCCAGGATTTATATTTTTATCCCAAAAATCATACGAAAACAGGATATCAAGGCGGGCGAAACCGCGGAGCTCAACAGCTGTAAAATAATTTAAGGTCGACGTCTAAATCGAATTTTCATCTATATAATGATATATGTAGATTAAAATTTGCAGTATAAAACCTTTTGCCTTGTCTAGTTTTTTTCTTTCACTTTTTTATATGTGTGAGAAATGTTTTATAGGTCAATGTCGTTAGTAACTCGTTTTACGTCAATTTAGTCTGATTTCCGATCCTCTCGCCAGCGCAAAGCGGGCGTGTGATTCGATGAAGTTATAACTGTTAAGTCGAAGAAAAGAGTGCTTCATGGCATAACCTTTTATTAAACTGAAATTTAATTTTAATAATTAAATATTTTTTTTTTTATTTTAATCAAATAGTATACCTACTTTTTTATAACGTACCATTTACTTTTTTACAAACTGCAACTGTTTTTTTAATCTATACATATAATAAAATCGTAGACAAACCGTGTCTGTACATTTAATATTTTCAAGAAAAAAATAATGTTTCGTGTTTCATTTATGATTCTAAACTCAAAACAATGATTTTTAGAATTTTTGTCTGTTTGTCTGTTTGTCGGTTTGTCTGTTTGTCTGTTTGTCGGGCGTTTGTACGCAGTGAACTTTGAAACGGCTTCACCGATTTAAATACGGTTTTCGATTATGTATTACGGCTAGCCCCCCGGAAGTTTTAGTGTTTATTTCATTCAAATCGGTTAATAAATAAAAAAGATATGAGGGATTAAAGTGATCCATCAAAACACATCATCAATGCGCGTAGGTACATTAAATTTAATCTTTGAATTGTTATTTAAAGCACTTTTTATTGATAAATGTAGCCTTCTCTTGATCTCCAAAGTAGATTACGATCATGGCGGCTAATCACAACAGAGACTAACCAACATGCAGAAGATATTATTTGCGTCCATAAGCAAATATGTGTTAAATCCATGGAAACATCACATTTTTTATTCTGAGAGTACAAGACAGATTTCCAAAATGTCAATATTTTGCAAAAAAATTAAAATAGAATTATTAGAATTATATAAAACTGAACAGTGACACTTTTGTTATATTTAATGTCGGATATACTTCGAACTCAAAACTTTACGAGATATATTTTTACAAACGTACGTTTCTAAATCTTAAAAATTTTCATACCACCTTTACTTCGAAAAATCCACATAGTACAGAAATTTGTAGTCCACGCGGGCGAAGCCGCGGGCGGAAAGCTAGTTATAAATAGAACTAATACATAGTATGACACTCCACGATTTACTTTGCCATACCACAGATAAAATAATACTATACTAGCATACTTTCTCTTTTCTCACGCTTCTTCGAAAATTCGAGTAATTGTGGATTTTCTAAGAAAAGCTCAAGCCACTATAATTCAAAAACATAATAATTTTCTATGAAAGAAATATAACTTCTGGCTTGTTTTTTAAGTACCTAAAATAAGTTTCTTTTTAGGAGTGTTTGAGAAGAGGCTTTATCATTGTATTGTAAAAGGCGATTTGTTAAGGCTCTTTAATAATACCTACCTCACCTTATAAAAATTGTAAACAATTTTTCTCAAGCAAAACTTTTGAACTTAAATATTTAGCTTTTAAACTTTATTAGTAGCGCAACAATTCAAAAATACACTTTTTTTTATCCTGTCATAAAATCTGTCTTGAAAAAGCAAAAAAATACATGTTGATTAATATTTAAAACCTTACTTATTTGGAATTCATATTTCAGATTAAATATGAAGTCAGTATTTTATTTCATTTCGATGAAATGAAAATATATTATTATTAGTTTCATACGAAATTCCTGATGTCCAATAGAGATATTAAATATACGAGTAGTAAGTATTTGATATTAAATATTTTAATTAAGCTACCAATACAAAAAACACATACCATTTTAATGAATGATTGAAAATTTATGTTTACGATATGCACGAAAACAATTTTTCTGCATTCATAACTTTTATACTAAAGCATAAAAAGAAAGGAATGTGTATTTCTTTATTTCCATGTATCATCTATATTATAAAGAGGAAACTTTTCTGTTTCCGTATGTATGTTTGTTTTCACACAAAACAATAGTTTTTGAAATTAGTCATTCCTCATTAGAAAGTGGTAATATAATTAAGCCAAGCCGCGAAGAATATTCGACAAATAAGAAACATATTGCTTGTTATTTTATAAATAACTCCAGGAATATTTAAGAAAAAAAAAAGGCATTTCTACCATCGCTTTCGTCAACATACCTATGACGTAATTCCACGTAAATTACCAAGCGTATGATATCGGTACCATTTTAGCGAAAATATTTTCAGTTAAAATGAATTTATACTTCACACGTGTTGACTGATGAGAATTCTTATTGCTTCTGATGGATAAAACGTGTTCAATTAAGTATTATTTATAAAGGCTTTTATAGTTGAACATACTTTTTACATTATCTTGTTTATTTATTTGCAAAGAAATTATATCTAGGTATTGAATTTGTTTACTGCTATTGTGAACTCAATAGCCGTTATTTGAGCCGGGTTCGAAGTTCAATATGCTTTTTTTTCTGATGAAACGCCGCCCATGAACATTTACAATATCAATGTGTAGCAGATACTTTGTCGGCTTGAAGGAAGGGAAGAAGATAAGGAGAGGATTAATTATAGGGAGTTGGGAGAGAAGTAGAACAGGATGGGATAGGAATGGGATGAGAATACAGGGCGTCCGCTCACCGTACGTAACGCAGAGCAATACTGCTTCACGCTGGTCTTCTGCTGTGGGGTTGGTACTTATACCGGCGCTAGCTTAGCTCAATCGACTGCTGAAGATGTCATGTAGCAGAATTACTCTCAGGCGCCTCTTATAACACCTACTGAGATAAATGAGGTAAAAATAGTTATAGTAAAAGAAATGGTGTCGCAGTAGTTACGGAGCCTATTTAATATAGGTTATCATTTTTTAAAGCAAGCAAATAATCAAATTCCTTTCTCTTTATAATATTAGTATAGACACGTAAAAGGATGGACGAACGTAAATACCATTCATTCATTCCATTAATTAAGTCGGATTATAAATTACGATTCAAAGATGTATATTTAGCTTCATTAGCGGGATTTTATATTTTTAACGGCAAAACATTGATATATGAAAATCCTAGATGCACAGTTTCACAAAGGCATCTCTCAAAACTGGAGCTAAACATAACTAAGTGGCTCACCTCTCGCTCACTCTTTGACATGCCTAGTTATAGTTATACTAATAACAAATATTTTGCAAAATTCAACATTATGCAAACTCCTTTTTACTGTTTGCAATGTTCTTACACTGACAACCGGCCATTGAAATTTGTCAGTTTGGCCCTTTTTGATTTGGTCGCATTATAGTTTTGAACATGTTGTTTCCCATTGTCATTCTTATAAAATAATCAAAAAAGGTTTTTACATAAAATAAATACAATATCCCATTCCTATATAATCTTCTTGGCGTAATATTATAACAATTTCACAAAGAATACTTCGGCATTTTTAACGAGCGAAACTAAATTTTGAATTGTGCACTTATTTTATGCGACCGTTTTTGAGACGTTGATTGTGTATCTAGGATTTTTATATATCAATGCTGTAAAAGGAATAAGCCTACATTTTCCGCAAACTCGTTACGAGAAATTGTTACAGCTTTGACTTTCCGGAGTCGAGGTAATACCTTCATTTATTGAGATTCCGGGAAATCTTTTATTCACTTTGCTAATAGTGCCGTCCTTGGTTAGATTTTTTTTAGACGCTTTGAAAATGAAGAAGAGTTTATAGAATTTTAATACTAAATTGTGGTAAATTCTATGAACTAATATTTGCATAGTTCACCACATTGTCCTACAAATTGAATGGTATTTTTAATCAAATCAAACTATTTTATCCTTTCTACTCTATTAAGCTACCATTTACCAACATTACTGTAATGAAAAAACTTGGACGTCTAGATAAAAGGAATCTACTCAGGAAAATTCAGCTTGTTAGTAATAAATGATAAACCTTGTACGAGGAATCCTGTAGTATATATTTGGTATAACATTTAAATTCTCCAACCCAATCACTGTACACAACTTTGTATTGGTACTTATGTATATAGAATACCAGTGTCATGGTCGAACGACTGTGACATATGCTGAGTTATGAACCTTTTCAAGAAATGCAGTACACTGCACAATTTATCTTCTCCTGTCTATATATATGTCTATTTTTTGTTTTCTATAATGTGTGTGTTTTTCTAAGCTATGTACCTCTACTCTGTGTACCTTCTTCTTGAATAAATATTTTATCTATCTATCTATCTATCTATATTATGTAACTAATAATATATTATGCAACTTACTATTTCTTTAATTATCTCTCGCTATAGACTGGCAAATAAAATTCCTGGACATTTTATTCGAATAATAATTTATTATTCCAATCACTTGAAACAATTATTGATGACCCGATTAGCGCAGTGGATACATCAATGGTCTATTGCGCCAGAAAGTGTGGGTTCGATCCCCACGTCTAGAAAATGATGTGATGAACATTGTATTGTAATTTTCTGTCTGGGTGTTAATTTATTTATAGTATATATGTATGTATTAAAAAAGTATTTTTAAGTATGTCTATCGGTTATCTAGTTTGGGACTAGATGGCATTGTGTTAGATGTCCAAAAAAATTATGCATTTTGAACATTATTTCATCCTACGCATTTTAAAACGAATCATATTACCATGACAGATCAAACTAACCCCCTTCCATATCTTTACTATTATTATAAGACATCTTACATAGTATTGTCGTGAGAAATATAATAATACTAATAAATATGAAATTATAACATGACATAGCATTGTTATGAAAAACTATTATTATCAGCATTGCTACCAAATTTCTGTTGCGATGAAGTAATGACGCGCTTTTACGTCATACCATCAGATAAACGCCATAAAGATAAGACAAAGGATTAACAAGTCCATAGTAATCCAGATAATGTGTGTAATATTGGCCTAAATATAAAGTTCTAATTGAAATTTTAAGTTCATATTCAGATATTAATAGACTGATTTTTATTACACTTTTCAGTACTTGTTAGTAATATACGTATCTATTGAATTTTAAATATCATCCACAGATTATATCCCTGTCTATTTTGGGATAAATGCAACACTGTACAAATGAGTATTTTCTTGTTTGTTTACGCGATTACTTTCCATATTAAATGATACTTTTTTCAAATACTTAAAAAGGTTTTCATATAATACTGTACACTTTATTTCCTGATTGTGCGTATTTATCTACGCCCGAGTTTAAAACTATTAAATATAGTACTTCAAGTATGTCTAAAGGGTCCTACGGACTGCTTTCTCACTCAAAAATGCCTTAGGAACCGTCATATCTGATGAGATTTATAAAATGATGTAGGAATGCTAAGTACCGGTAACAGCAGATCTACTCAGATGGCCTTTGCATGGCGGTCCGTGGGGCCCAGCTTTACATAGTTCATATTCTATGATTGTAGGTGAGCATTAAATAAAATTCAAATATCAGTAAGTAGGCACACAACTCAACGGGTACGTTCGCAAGTCACACGTGACAGGTGTGAAGTGTCAGAAGTGACACTGCAGCGCCCCACCTGTGTGCTAACATTTATAAGATATCATATACGCCACACATAGCTAACATACGATACGTTTACAGCTATAGCTAGCAGATACAGAAAACTTGGTAGAATTTTAATAGCCAACTTGATTAATATGTATCTACAAACTACGTCTAGACATAGAGATGTCTTTACTGCAATTTTTATCGCCTAAAGTTCGCTTTTAAGTCTGAGAAACGACTCACAGTAAATGTCTAACTGCACTTTGAATATTGGCTCAAGAAACAAACGGTCTTAAGAAAACTAAAAGATATTTTTACAATTCTCCGCTGACATTTTGAGTTTACATAGGAATCAAATGTATTTTTTTATTTCGTCTTAAGAAAGTGAAATGAAAGAATGTTTGTTTTTTTTAATTATCACGCAGGTATGAATGAAGCAATTGGAGGTTCTTTTTTCTTAATTACAATCTCAATAAATTGTTTTTATTATATTCAATGACCACGTCAGTCCCATCGCATCTTAATCTAAATAATCTGAGTTTGATATTATCTTTATACTAAGTGTATTCTCATAACTTTCTACTCAAAAAAGATGTAAATTCTAAAACAGTCTGATTTGTCAAACTACATCTATGAGTCATATTATGTTGGGGGATCAGAGCCTTAGTCGGTCCTGGTCCAAATTTGAACTGTTTAACTTTATTGATATTAATTTTATAGGCGTTTAGACAAGGTTCAGTTCAAAAATAGCTTGTCGGCATGGTGACGGCGCGTCACCAAAGTTATCAGGTTACCCATTATCATTATCAGGCTAATGACGGACTCACTAATTTCTGCCTTCGTGTACTGTAATTCAATATTAACCAGAAAATTATATGTGCAGCGGGAAATTGGGTTTGCGGCGGACGCGCCAAAATTATTTTCCGTGGAAATTGAATTATGGAGCCATGTTTTTTCTGGCTAGAGGCTTCTGGAAGTATTTTTGTTGTCGAGTATGCTACGACCTACGCCGTGAAATGGGTCAAATTATCAAACTGTCTTAACAACAATTACACTTATAATAATGGGGGTCAACTTTACTGTTCGACCTGTAACCAAACATTTAAAACTAAGTTTGGATTTGCCAGCCACTTAAGAGCACATTCCAGAAGATAGCCATGGGTCGCCATCGTTGGATACGACAGGGACGCCATCATCATCATCACCTAATTTTTATGCAATTCTGTTACTTAAGTGTAGTGTATTTTATGTACGTAATCTTGTCCTTCACAGAAATTGGAATTAGTTACATAGATGAAGGAATCCAAGGCCTACTTCATCATCATCTTAATTGCCATAGACGCCATAGACATAGACGGACCTGGTCAAGAATATGCTTCGATTACTGCGAATGGACTAAAACCATCCTCAATACTACATAAAAATGTTTCCAGTTTTCGCTGATACTTTCGATTGCATTACAACGTAATTAACTGAAATGAAAAAAGAAAACTTAAAATATAAACCTCTATCTCTTTAAAGTTACTCTTATGTTACTATAAATATCCTCACAGTATAATACAGTACATCATCGTTATCAAGAAAATTGCACTGTCTTACGTAGAGCCGCGTAATCGATTGTAAACAGCACTTATGATAAGTATTACAAGCTATATACGTCTCGAAGCGTGAAGAATGTATGCGGGAGTTTGATCTTGTTTTAACGTATTTTACGTTGGGTGCCAAAGGGATATGCGGGTCGCCTTACGTTAAATATTCTGGCTGACGATTATCCATTAAGGAGTCGAAGATGTGTTAATCCTTAGAAAGAGTAAGAATGAAGAAGCTATCAATGATGAAGTATGAAAAAAGGGCAGTATAATTAGTTATGTATTTATTAAAAAGGGTCTAAATTTGGTTTCCTTTAAAAAATTGGTTAAGACTCCTTAACTTTTAGTTGTGTTGTTTTGTGCCATATGTGTGTATGTGTAACTGTTTTAGTGTTCTTTTTATATTTATTTATCCGTTTTTTTGATCTGTGTATACTCTTCCCTTCTTGAAATGTTATTTCGACAAATTGCAGGATTGCTTGGAAGAAATCACTCACGAGCGATAAAGCCGCACTTATTGTATATCAGGTTTTTTTCTGTATGTGTGTGTGCAATAAAGATTTTTTAATTGTATACAGTTGTACTTAGCAAAAATCTCAAATATATATTTATTTATTTAAAAGTAGTTTTGAATTAAATTGTTGCTAAGTGACATAAAATATTTAGTTATTTTAAGGCAGTACTTTCCTTTTCATTGAAGTACTAGCTGTTCCACTCCCGTAGCATAATGTTATATAGCCTTTATTCATCTGGGATTGTAAAAGAATTTTACAGTCCAGTAATTACGGAGCTCATTCAATTCTGACAAACAAACAAAAAATTTACTTTTTCTGTAACATTAACGTAGATAGTATAGATAAATCTCATTAATTACCTTCAAATAAAATAAGGAAATAATTATTAATTTATCTATAACTGAATGTAACTCAATGATTTTTGCAGAACTTTCTCAGTGGTAATAGCATTCACTTATCCCACAATTTTGGAAGGTGTGTTAGCCGAATCGCTTGTTATATCAAAACTAATTTTCCGTAAATTGGTGTGGTTTGCTACTTTGATGTAATACACGCTTCATATTACGCTTTTACCAATTAAATATATTCTATATACTATGATGTTGCCAGGTTAATATACATTTTTAAGACTGTGAATTTTAGAATCCTACAAAATGTTATACTTTTCGGCGCTGTGAAATAAAAATAATAAATATATGTTTGCAAATATGTATCTAAATTTAATACACAGAGAGAAATATCAGCTGATAGACGAATAATCAAAGCTCTATGGAAAGTTTTCACTTAGCAGTTTGATGTTTGTCTGAAATTTCAAACAATGCTTCACTCATAAAATATGAACATAAATATTAGTCAATATTTTGTCTGATACATATATCAGTACTTAGTTGTTTATTCTAATTATCATTTAAAAAATTAGTACAGTTACAGGCTTACATTTGAATTACAATTTACATGTGAGTTGGCTTAAAAAAAACGTCTTTAAGTCAACAATTATAAATGTTATTTTGTCAATTCGAGTAGGGATGTGACTGACGTAGACGATATTACGTCCTCAAGTCAAACGGTCGCGTGGCCGCGGCATGCGCCCGCGCTTATCAGTCGACCTCCATTCGTGCACCGTACCACTGACTCGATGTATCGAATTGTCGATAATATGAAGCGTAAACAATTTCGAAAATCGCTGGACAATCGTGTTTGTGATATGGACTACGGAGTGAATTGACATTGAGTGTGATGATAAAATTAAAACCATTGCTTTCAAAAATGGCTGACATTGAATGAAAATACTAAAAATTATTACAACTCACCGTGCACTAATCAATTGCGGATTAAAAATCTCAAGTATCTAATCCTCATACAATCAATTGATTACCCATAAAATTGATAATAGTCAATAATCGCTTAACACCGACGGATATTCGATTATTCGCGGGTATTATACTGGCCTACAAAGGCGAAAGAAGAGATCGTGCGCATGCATTTTATTAAACAAACCGCCACTGTTTGCGAGCGTATCATATGACAGGCGATAACGCAAGTTCAGCGTTAGTTGACAGCCAATGAACGCGGGTGACATGAGGCATTCCATTTATGAATTTAAATATTCATCGATAGAATTATTGGCGCGAAGACATCCTTATTGTAGTGAAACTTTTCAGTAGTTTTTTTATGTTGCCGCTATCAAATAATCTCGTCGGCTATGTAATTACATCGATATTGAAACTATGTTTTGTGGATAATTATGTGAAGTGGTTGTGTTGTGATTAAATATAATAAAAATGAAATTATGATGGAGGTGGATAGCTCTGATAATGAAGGTAAATGGTTAATAATTGTTTGCTCTTTGAAAAGGAGAATAATTATATAGGATTTAGTAATAAGGATTATGTTATAATAAACTAGCTGTGCCCTTCGGTTTCACACGCGTATATAGTCCGTTCCCGTGGGATTTCCGGATTGGATTCCCGTGGAATTAAAATTATCCTTGTATATATCTTTCTCCTGGTCTAAACTACCTCTCTACGGATTTTCTGCCGAATTGGTCTAGCAGATCTCGAGTTAGTGTTGTAACAAACCTGTCTTGGTTTTATACATTATATAGATATAACTTGTCCTCATTTTTTGACTAAATATCGATGTGTTAACAAAATCTTTATTTAATTATTTAGTAGGTCATAGCGTGTGAGATATTTGATCGTAATATGAAAAAATGTACACGTGGATTTATTAAATTAAAAGAGAGAGAGAGATTAAATTTATTAAATTAATAGAATAGTGAGCATATTTTATGATTTATCTCGTACTGATAGAATTTCTAGTACTAGCTATGCCCCGCGGTATATTTCTATTCCAGTAGGATTTCCGGGATAAGAACTTCTTCTTTTTCATCATAAAACCTTTCTCGGGTCTTATACCATCTTGATAGTATGATGAATCGTAGGTACTCTACGCGTACTACTCTTTAAAAAAAGAAGTCTAAAAGAGAAAAATGGGTGTTTTTCATATTTTAATGCGAATGATGAAAGCGAACAAAATGAGCGTGGAATTCTTAGAATCATTATTATAACCAGACAACACGTGGTGAACTTAATTGCTTATCAAAGTAATAAGTTATCTCAAGTGCGTTACATAAGTTCATAAAATTATTTAATTAATAGAGTAATTGGTTCTAGGTAATTAAAATGTTCTGACGTGGTTTAATTGAATATTAATTTCACGCAATCGTTTTATAATTTCTCATTTAAATCAACAATTCACTGAAGAGAAAAAAAGAATACTATATTTTCACGGCTTAAAACATTTTAATATAAAAAAGTATGACGAGATAAAATTAAATATACAACTAGAAGAATACTGTTTAAAAATTAATAAAAATAATTCGTTAAAAGGATTTAATACTTTTTAATGTTAGTGAGTCGGTGCTATTTTTGGGTAAATCATTTTTTTTTCGTTTTTACTAGACAATAACACCGCCTCTTATGATAAGTAGTAAGATATTTATGGGGCAGAATTTTACAGTAAGCTAGGTGGTATCAAAACAAAGAATATTCTTAAAACTTCTGACCACAGAGCAAATATAGAAAGAAGGTATTACAATCAGATTTTCGTATCAAATAGTATGTGATAATTTGTGCGGCGAAGGGCTACTAATTCCAGCTCTCTTTCTGTATTTGCCATCAACCGGTCTAAGGCCAAAGTCCTATGTTCCTTTTCTATCAACCTTATCTTTTAGTTTGACTATATCATGCTCGGTGCCATAGCATATTGGATGTACAAGGTCGTATTCAGAATTTTCGGTTGTCGTAATATCAATTTTGGCACTAATTTGATCGACCCAGGCTAAAAATCCTTTTTTATAATACATCTTCCAGCTATACTAAATATTCACTTCCACCGACCGATCCTTCAATCTGCTGTAACGTCTTATCACCTTTTGATGAAATTTTGTATACAGATAGACTATTACCTGAATTAGATGATATCTTTTATTGACCAATAGGCTTCAGATTTAACGCAAGCAAAGCCACGGGAAGGAGTCAGTCCTAAATTCAGTGCGGACCGAAACAATTAGCGTCAACATAGCGAATGTGTGAGTTTTACGAGCATTTCGAACTGCGACTCTTATCTTAATGTTCCCTTTGTAATATTTTACATGACAAAGGTTAATATCTACCGACAGATAGATATACATATATGACCTAATATATATAGATCAGGGTGATAATAGGGGCTTCTATAACATTTAAATCTGTCATGAACCAAGTTGGGAAAATGTATGGCGAATACGTAAAAAATCTGAACTAGAATATGTTAGAACTAAATTTTTGTAATAATATATTTCTACACTTGTCAAGACAATATCGCGTTTAGTTTATCTAATGTGGTGGAATAAAATATAAGATATCTATATTATGCACTGTCAGTAGTCATCTCTATTTAACTTTTAATTTTAATACTAAAGGTTGTCTGGAAGAAATTGCTTGTATAGCAATAAGACCGGCGGTTGCAAAAATTTTCTGTATCTATTTTAAACTTCTTTGTATTCACAGTGCAATAAATAAATTAATATCTCTTTGCAAGTTTACGTTTCAAACATTTCACACTGAATAGAATTTCACGTATTCAGTGAAACAATAAGCGTCAGCATATCAAATGTGTGAGTTTTACGAGCGTCTCAAACCACAGCTCTTATATGTTAAACTAGCTGTGCTCCACGGTTTCACCCGCGTACATATGTACGGTAGCGGGGTATAGATATAGCGGTAGCATACGGTGAGCGGGGGCCCGGAGGCCTGTATTCCCACTCCTCCCATCATTTTACTCCTCTCCCAATTTCCCATCATTAATCCGCTGCTTATCCCCTCCCTCCCTTCCTTCAAGCCAGCAAGGCGTGCGACACTTTGATGTTGTAGACGTTAATGGGCGGCAGTCAGTCACTTAACATCAGATCAACTGCTTACTTGCTCCGCATAAAAAATTCAAACATTTCAAACCGAATAGAATTTCACGTATTCAGTGAAACAATGAGCGTCACCATAGCGAATGTGTGAGTTTTACGAGCGTTCTGAACGCGTCTCTTATCTTACATCGTTAATGCTCGCTCGTGACATTTTTCTCCTTTGTGTCCTGATATACGAAAACCATGCGCTATTATCTATTAATGAGCTATTTTAATCTGTATTTTATACAAATATATTCGTATTGTATTTGCACGATACTCACTCACACACATACTAAATAACATAACTAAATTGTCTTTCTTTATAATGATAGATAAGTTAAATTAAATAGTGACATTTATCTACATTAATTTTGTGTTTTGTGTTTAATTGTACTAGTTTCAGCTATCGTGTTTTATAACTTTAAAAATGTTTCTACTGCATTAGAGAACAGCAGATATTCGAAAATTTATAAGTATGATAATCTCATTGATAAAATACATATTAGTAAAAGCAATATCGAGTACATTATCAACAAAATCGCCCGAGTTTTTGATTAAACATACATCGTTAATAGCTAATTATAAATTATACCAATAGATTAAAGATAAGACGATGTTTCATTACGTATATAGATAAAAAATAATCCACAACAAGACACCTGCGTAGCTTATTGCTTCTAATTCCGAAGGGGGTAAACACAGATAGATATGTAGAAAAGTCGTGTATGTGTGTACATCAATTTTCTTACCTACACACACAGACACAGTGTGACTTTTGCCCAATTTCTGAGTATTTTAGTTAAACTGACAATAAATCCAAACTTATTATGGATTTATCAACGTTAACTGTAAATTTCGGACGAACTTTGACAATAATGCGTTGCTCAGAAAAGCAATTGGATGATGATAAATTTTATTGGGATTTTTCTGACAAAAAAATCACAGTAACAGCCCTGAGTTCGGAAGTTGGCGGTGTAGGAACGAACCCCCCCGTGCCTCGGAGAGCACGTAAAGCCGTCGGTCCTGCGCCTGATCTCTCGTCGGTCGTGTCGCTCTGCCGTCCCATCGGGTTATGAGAGTAAAGGAACAGAGAGTGCACCTGTGTTCGCGCGTACACTTGTGCACTATAATATCTTCTGGTTAGTCTCTGTTGAGATTGGCCACCATGGCCGAAATCGGTCAGGGGAGCTATTATTATTATTATATTATTAAAGGGACGGCATACTGTCGCACACTGGTCTGACGTAACCTGAGATATACTATCAATGAACGTTGTCTATGCGCGCGGTGCTCAAAAGCTTTTTTATAGAATTTGACTTCTGTACCTTTTTATCATATCATGGTGGGGTCTAAAAATCGATATTAGCAATAAAGATAAGCTTCAGTAGCATACTGGGTTAGATACTGTTATCTAGGCAAACATGGTATTATTGATTTTTTACCATAACTGGCATGGTGATAAGCCAAATACGCAGGTTACAGCGTCCTTGGGAGGTGATATAATGACACGGTGTGACATTGCCTATTTTGAAATATATTTCTATTAGGGATGTTACTAGAATTTATTTTCATCGTTACACACAACACGTAGGTACAAGAGATAGGTACATTCTTACGCTTGGCACAACTAACATATTATTATACTTAGCTATCTCTTAGTATAAAGCATCTGGCCTCTGACTAGCATTACACCGACTTCGCGGTGTAGGTTGATGATGTGCGATGGTTCTAGGCATCGCTCACCCGGGTGGGATACCGTTCGAGTCAGGCCATTCAGGCCTCCCTTTCTGCGACAGCCCAAGCTGAGGTTGGAAACCCCTTCAAAGGAAGGGTGAAACCCTTACGCATGTCACTAGCCTAGGCAAAACTCTAGTTCGCCAGCAACGTCTGCGTTAAACAGTAGAAGCCCTTCTGTCTGTGAGAATCACTTCACAAAAAAAAAAACTGAATGGCTGACACAGTGATCTATCTACGCATAGCCCAAACCGCTGGACGGATCGGGCTAAAATTTGGCAGCCAGGTATATGTTATGACGTAGACATCCGCTAAGAAAGGAGTTTGATCAATTTCGGGATATATACGCGGGTCAAACCGCGTGAAGTTGAGAATAAACGTTTAATTTTATACTAACTTCTACTCTATAGCGATTGACTCGATGTGATAAGAATAATTGGTTATTTCTATTTATGTGAAGGTTGAACATTAGTTTAATATCAAATTTCCATTTTGTTATCAATTTGCAGATTTATACCATTAGTTTTTATAAATAATTAAATCTGTTTATTTCAGACAACATCTAAAAGTCCATTTTCATTTCATTGTTTTTAGAGAGGGAGTAATGAACTTTACTTTTATAGGTGAAAATTGTTCACTTATACTACCTACTTGTAATCTCAGGGTATATATAAATAATTAAATGTGTATGTGTAAAGTATTCTTGAGGCGTAGCGCGCGCTCCGTAATACTCCATACCACAGAACATTTAAAGAGGTTTTATTGTTCTGTGCTCCATACAATCTAAGAATTAAATTTAATTAAAGTTGCAAAAAATAAAGCGTATGCTCTACGTTGAGCTATATAAAAGCTTTACTATATTACTTTGCAAAAAAAATCTTTTATTCAACAGCGAAATAATACAGGCTGTTTTTTTATTGAAAAACAACGGGTTCGATTACCGAGTCGGTTAATATTTTTCAAAAATCCATGATGCAATTTTTATTTTTGCCAATGTCGGCCTTGAGTCCTTGTTTAAGATAGAAAGCCCTGAAAGCCTATTTCAAAAATTCATAGTTATATAGAACTTTACATCAAATCACGATTTATAAGTATAATCATAAAAGTGGACATTAAATAATAAATTACAACAGAATTTACGAAATTTCATCAATGCCTGTTTATCTGGCGCACGCAACAAAAAGTTTGTAAGAAATTTCTCTTATATTACTTCATGAAAAAAACTTTGAGGTTCATACTCTTTGGGAATCGTGTTTTATGAATGCCAAACTTTTGTTTTCACGTTTAGAGTCGAATTTTGCTTCTGAAGAATATAAAAATGATAAATAGTTAATATAGAGGTAAAAGAAGGTTTAAGAATAAAATGAATAAATAATATTTGATAATAATAACATTCCTGTACATTTAACACAACGCCATCTAGTCTTAAACTAAGCAAAGCTTGCACTGTTGAAACTAGATACTTGATAGACATACTTAGACATACTTTTTTGTAAATACTTACATAGTAGGTAAATGAACACCCAGACAATGGAAGATTAGAATGTTCATCACATTATGCGAAACTAACTCTGTCTATCTCTTCCTCGCGCTTAAAGCACTGAATCGATTTGAATGACATTTTGAAATCCGAGAAAGTAGGCCTCCTTCCAAACGGTTTTAGAAGGTCATTTACATTTACATACTTATTTTTTTTATTTAACACCGATTCGTAAGGCTCACTCTACCCAGAAGAACCGGCAATAAACTCGAGACATTCCTAGAATAAACTATTTATTTTAATCTGTTTCGAAAATAGCAACTACATGCTTGCGAGTTCCTCTTCGTAGAAGTTGCCTTGCCAATAAGTTAGTAAAACGCAGTGTACCTAATGGATTTATTTAAAGCATTCCCTGAATGCAAATCTATTTAAATAAATTGGTAATTTTCTGGATAAAAATAGTCCTATATTTTTCATATCTAAATAACTTTATGTACCAAGTAAAGCGAGTTATCACAGTCAAAATGGCCCGGCGATTGTATTTTGTATGTATGGTCTTGATTTATACATTACTAGCTGAGCTCCGCGGTTTCTACCGCGTATATCTCCCGTTCCCGTAGGATTTTCAGGATTAAAACTATCATATGTCCTTCCTCGGGTTTTAAAGTTACTATGTACAAAATTTCATCCAAATCGATCCAGTTGTTTCGGAGCCTTTACAATAAAAACAAATAAACAAAAAAATATTTTTAATACTAGTATAGATAATTTGAGATTTTAATTGTCAAGAGAATGCGAGTGATTGTTCGTAAAAAACCAACCTACTTTAATAATTTGTGCGTGGTGGGATGATTTCGTAAATCAAAGTAGTCGCAAACCTTTGAAAGTATTGGACTCTTGCATCGAATTAGTGAACATCTTGAAGAAAATCATATAGTAATATTATATTACTTACTAGCTTTCCGCCCGCGGCTTCGCACGCGTGGGCTACTAATTTTTGTATTTTTAGAGGCGCACAACAAAAGTTAAAAAAAATACGGTCGCAGAACCGCTGATAATATATGCGCATGTCTATAGTGTTTTTTATA
>LQNK01003289.1:0-10273 GCA_001586405.1 Phoebis sennae
AATTATATCCCTAGGGATATAACTATGTTACGGCTTTTTCTATCTTACTGCGACATATACACGGAATTCCAACACAGGTAAATTGCTGGAACACTGATTTTCAGTAAACACCACTACTGACTCACTTTGAATGAAAGAAAGAAAACTTTGGTTAATTGTATGTCAATCACGACTCAACTACTGGACAGATTTTGATAAAATTTCGTACTCAAATAGTCTATTACTTGGATTTAGTAATAGAAGTTTTGAACCAAATTCAACACGAGCAAAACCGCCAGTTGAAGCTTGTTTTCAATAAAGCTTCCCTGATTTCGGTTAAGTTAAACTCTGATTTGAGCTCTTTTCTAATTGATGTTTGTTTTATATAATTGGGTATAATATTGAATTTTATAACACAGATCAAAGATGCAAATTTGTTTGAACTTTGAAATCTATTTAACTATTAAATTTATGTTAAGACTTTATAAATTTGAAGATGTACAAATATTTAAATTGTACAACACAAGAATAAATTGGAGCATCTTAAAAGCGTTTCCCAATGAAATATGAAATTACGTAACATTTTGAATTTCCTAACTTATCTCGAATTCAAATTACGTCGTCGAAAAAATGTATGAAGATATTTTTATCTGAAATGTTTCCAAACATTTATTAGTCCACAAACTAATCAAACTTTACTTGTTTAAGATTAAATGAAAATATATGTTCATTTCATTTCAAATTTTATATTTCATGATTAGGTAAATGAATATACCAGCTGTAGACAACGGTTTCACCCGCGTATACACACCTTTCCCGTGATATTCTCGGGTTTTAAATCTTACGACCTTCTCCTGATCCTAAGCTATCTCCTACAAAATTTTTGCCGAATTAGTCCAGCAGATATCGGATTATAAGTGTTGTAACAAACCCATCTTCGTTTCTCTTCTTAATTCTTTCTTTCACAGATATCCTACTAATTGTCCTTCTTACTCATATTATAAATGGGAAAGTTTGTATGCTTGGATGTGTCTGTGTTAATCACTCCGCAACTACTGGAAGGATTTTGATGAACACAGATTATGTATTAACTGGATTAGGTGATAGAATACTTTTTATTACAGAAGCTATTTCATTGAAAAACCATACCCTCTAAGACCGACAAGGTTATCCACAGCAATAAAGTTACAAATTTACGATCTTATAGCCTTCAAATCCATAAGTAACTGTAATCATATCCAAAGAGAAACTGTATAAAACACGACTTTAGTATAGAAAATTTAATAACTGAATTAGGTCTATTCCATTCAAGGTCAGAAAGGTCTTTTGAGACGCAGAAATCCTTAATAATTGTAAATTACAATACCTAGTAATGGACACTCAGCGAAATGAAATTATTCTTTGGAAATAGTCTTAAAAGCGGATGATCGCTCCCCCATTTGCTGATTAATTCGTCTTGAAAATAACTGGAAAGTTAAATGCGCAAATGCCAAGTGATTGGGCAATATCCTGAATGAACCGGAGTTAATTTTCCTTAATTGGTAGAGCGAAGCGAAGTCTTAGAATCGAATGTTTGTCCGACGATATCTGGAGTATCGTTGATCCAATCTTGATAAAATTTTGTAGGCGAATAATTTAGACACAAGAAAATTTTGTGTTTGAAGATGAGCGCAATCGATTGGGGAATTAAGAAAGATAGGGTGGTCATACAAGCGAGTTTAAAACAAATATATCCGAGTGTGTTGATTTATATATAAGAAGGTGAGATTTAATTCGGGACGAGCTACTAGTTATAATTGATTCAATGACGACTGTTTAATTTATTGGTTTGCTATATTTTATTCCTACAACTCGTTACCTTTACTAATTTTAGCAAAAACGTTACCGATATAGTGGACGGACATTTAGCAATGATAACGTTGCATCAAACCTAGATCGTTATAGATCTAATATTTTCTGGGGTATAGTCTATTCCAAGGTAGAAATACAATTCTCCAAGCCACCCGTTAAAGTACTGCCAGCATTTTAGCTACATTATAGAAAACCAAAGCGCTTTTAATTGTTTTAAAACCCGTATCCACAAAAAACACTTGTGTAATTAGTAAAGCAACACTATGCAACAGACATTTCTGAATGTTTTTCAAATGGAAAGCCTTTAATTCAAAAACAATAATGGTTGATTTAAACGCTACTTAACCGACCATTACTCAAGTAATGTCTCCGAATTGTTGTATGGGCTTCAGGCACCTTGCGTATTGTATGTGAATTTAAGACTGGTCATTTGGAACGATACTTTTAATACTCACGACGCACAGGGTCCTATAACCTATTTAGAGACGATAATTGAGTGGCGGTTTGTCATTTTGCGTTTAAATTAAGTCTTATTGTTTTTGAATTAAAGATTTGTCTTTCGGAACGCATTGAAAAATGTCTTACTTCGCATAGTATTATTAGTCTAGCTACACAAGTATTGTTTGTGAATACGGATGTTAATTAGTAATTACCTTCAGTTGAAAAGACGTTCAAAAGTGAGATTAGTTCATATTAATATTAGCATTGATTATTGGATCAGATCCTAAATTGCGACTAAAATTCTTTCTTTTAAAACATTATCCAACTAATACAAGCCGACATTTCTTTATCCAAATATTTCAACAATTCTTTGGTTACATCAGAAAATTTGGTATGATGCCAAAAAGTGAAAAATAAAGGGGTGAAATGTTCAGCGTAATTTCTTGCACTACGTACATGAGAACGAAAGCCTTAACGATGTTTACGTTAAATGTTTCCAGCAAATATGTTTACGAGTTAAAATTATAACGCGACCCGTTTCATAGATGAAAATACGCGAAATAGATATATAATTACGCGATACAGGAACAGCGTCAAGTTTTAATCTAATTTAGTGCGAGCGTTGAGTAAATGTGTGGCAGCGGTATAAGTTTATTACTAGAAACTTCTAGTTTAAAAGCTGAAATTTCCAGGGCATTTTGTATGATACGACACGATTGATTGTATCGGATGGAAGGTGCCGATATTCAAGTGTCTTTTATAACGGCATCGGTATGCACTGGTGGTAATGGCTTGTAAGGATTATAAACCGGTTTTACATAGGAATGCGAAAAAATACGAGAAATATTAAAAAAAAAATAATTAGTATATACCAGCGGAAATGTTATTTTAAATTACGGGTTTTCCAAAATTAGTCAAGTTTAAAGATTAACATAAACATGAAAGTCCGGCGTAATAGACCATTATTGTATCCATTGCGCCAATCGGGATAAAAACTGTCACATCGAGACGATCGTTTTTGATAACTACACTACACTTCATATCAGTGAACAGTATAATTAATTACAATATGTCTAATAAGAATAAACCGAACTAAAAATATAGGAAGGTAGTTGTATAGTAATTATTACTATGAATAAATCGGTTCTATTTTTGGGCAAAAAGTTATTATTTCTATCAATATCGGATCGTATGCTGTGATGAAGTTTAGTTCCCAACAAACTCTGCGACATATTGGTATTGCGATGAGTTTAAATGTGTTTTATTATAACAGGTTGGGTTATATGATTCCGTTTATAAAGCAGACTGAATTTCTTCTTTTAAGCGATTTTGAAATATAGTTGATATTATGTACTTTACGATTTTTATAGTGCTTTTAAATTGTTCCTTTGTTTTAGTATTGCATAAACAAAGTGTATTTTTCATTAATTGTAATTTTGTATTAGTAAAGAATGAAGCCAAAGTAGTTAGTTTAACATTTTTGCCTTTAAAATACGAATTACATTATTATGAAAAATTTGCCACGCCCCGTGGTTTCACCCGCGTAACTTCTGATCCCGTGACAACTACGGGATTGGAAGCAGCCCATATGTTATTCTAAACCCTTACCTATATTTACACAAAGTTTCATCATAATCGGTTCAGTAGTTTTTGCTTGAATGAGCAACAAACATAAATACATACATCCACACAAACTTTCGCATTTATAGGATAGATTGACTGAATCCGCAAACGCTGCTTATAATTTATGAAGATCTATTCGCCCATTTCTAAACATTCAAACAATCGAATCTTTGTAAATACAATGTACACTATGTAAATATTTCGTTTGGAAAAATACTAAGAAACATTTCATAAAAATATTTACTCTCTCATGTTTTGAAAACAAGCTTATACCGAGAAGGAGTCCTACGCAAAACAATGTCAACAGAATTGTATAATGCTTGTGCCCTCAAGCCCACAGTTGATGGACACCACAAAGGGACTTTACATAGATTTAGATTAACATAATATAGGGGAGTAAATTACCATTTCATCGCATACGGTTAAGTACATATACATTCAGAACTTACAAAAACACGGAAGAAATAAATCAACAAAACATAAGAGTAGAAAGAATTCCAAAATCTTTTTTTGATTTCACAAAAAACGTCAGAGTTTATTAACTTTATACTCTATCAAAAACAATTCAATAAAACTTGTAAACAATTGCTATAAAGGTTTCGCTCATCCTCCTAGTAACACTGATATAAATATTTGGTAACAGTAAGGTAGTATTCAAACCGAATTGTATTCGGTTATGAAACCACGATTTAGCACATCATTACGGGTAATATCGTTAAATTAATCTTAAAAACAAATTATATCTAGCCCACGCTCCATCAAAGTCTGCCCAGTTTCCTATGAACATTTCACTATCTTATTTTGTTACCGTTCACCCAACAGGACAACCATTACTGTACAAATATATTAAATAAAATGTTCTTTCAGATTCTCGTAAATGTGTGTCTTCTGACGTCAGCTGACCGCGGCAGCTTATTCCTGGCTAAAGGGACGCCCCCACACAGATATCTGCAAGCTAAACTGTTTGATGTCACTCGAGACACAGGTAAACATGGTGCTAATGTATATATTGTGTGGGATTTTAGACTGTAAGTTCCTGCGAAGGGGACGCCACCGCACAGATATCTGTAAGCAAATCTGTTATATGTCACTCATAAATTCGAGACTTTTTTTTGTTATAGCAGGCAAGCGGGGCATGCAGTTCACCTGATGTTAAGTGACTGAACGCAGCCTATAAACATCTCCAACATGAAATGTTGCAATGCTGGGCTACCACTCTTTTATTCCTGAAGATGTTATGCAGCAGTATTACCCTCTGTCACCGCTTACGATCGTAGCTTATAACCGTAATATAATTAATTAATTTATGTCACTGGTATTCACTAAAGTTAATTTCTGTGAAATTGTAAAGATAAAAAATCTATATGATAAAATAAAATACATTTCAAGAAGTACTAGGGAGACATGAGGAGATGGGGATCGTTATCACTTTGCTGACTCACAAATGTGCCTTAACGTAACACGCCTTCAAAATATAACTCCCGATTCTTGACTTAATGATCACCAAATCGTTGTTTTCACAAATATTCTCCACAATATTAGAAGAAATAAACATCTTCAGTAATAACCGTCAGATAGTTAAACCTAAGCCGTACAACGTAGCTTTCTGACATTAATACAAGAAATTGTATAGAAGTGGAACGTCAGCGTTGAAATTAATGTCTTTCATTTGACATAGGACAGCTTGACCTACATTTTAACGTTTATTATTTTCCTGTTACATTATATTCGTTAGAAGCTGACCTAAAGGATTAATATGGCTGCTCGTCAGTTTTGGATGTTCATAACATTGGGGATTCCAAATAATATGGGTCACTGGCAACGCTTAGATATTTGTTATTTCTTTATTTTTGTAAGAAAATTACAGTATTAATTCAATTACTTTTTAATCCCTGATGAGGAATACTCGAAACCGATTCTAATAGTATAATTAAAAAAATAATACACAAAAGTTTTTTACACAGGAACTACTGAACGTATTCTATAATTATTACTAGTTTGGGAAATGTGTAAGCTAATTCAGCTTGATTTTCACCGAGTGTTATCTTCTTCTTCTTCTTCTTCTTCTTTTGTTCCTGGTCCTCCTGGAGTGTTATCTTACTAATATTATAAAAGTTTAGACGTTTGTGTGTCAATCACAACACAACTGAAGATCTTGAATATTTTCGCTATGACATTCAAGATCTTTGCCGCACCTATTTAGTTGAAATTTCATTCACGAATAGGTTATTTGCTGGATTAGGTGATAAGATACCTTTATACGAATTTATATAAACACCAGAGAGGCCCCGGGCAGAAGCTAGCAGGCTTTATAACATGGTATAAGAGCGAAACCGTGCATAACGAAAAAAATAAAACAATTGTTTGTACTATATCTTCCCTGTCTTAGAGCTGATAATTTCGGTTAGCATTGAACACCGTTGTTTGTGGTAGACCAGGATTATATCATTACTCAGTACAAAACAATAACGCTCCTAATTACTCGCGAACTGTGTGGTCCGTGCGGTCAAGTTTAATGACTTTTTAATGACGCATTGTTTGGACCCGTGGCTTGTGAGTATTGATAATGGGAGGAAAACGTAGTGTGAATGAGGACGGTTTATCAATTGGATTGCGAATTTTCAAGTATGCTCGGTAGGAAATGTTTGATGCTAGCTTTATAATAATAATAATAGCTCCCCAGACCGATTTCGACCATGGTGGCTAATCTCAACAGAGACTAGCCAGCTGCGCAGGTGATATTATAGTGCACAAGTGTTCGCACGAACACAGGTGCACTCTCTTTTCCTTTTACTCTCATAACCCGATGGGACGGCAGACCGACACGACCGGAGAGAGATCAGGCGCAGGATCGATGGCTTTACGTGCTCTCCGAGGCACGGGGGTGTTCCAACACCGCCAACTTCCAAATTCAGGGCTGTTACTATGATTTCTTTGTCAGAGAAATCCTAATAACATTGTTTTTTTGGCCCCGTCCGGGAATCGAATCGAGCCTCGATCTGTAGTCAAAGATGCAACCACTAGACCAACGAGGCAGGCTAGCTTTATACCCATCATAGAAATACTTGGTCGAGTTGAATAACGAATTCCTGTACCTGAAACCTGCACCGACATAGATATTTCACACATTGATTATTAATAATAATTTATTTATCAAGATACATGTCCCAAAGTTAGTAACGGAGTACAATTATTTCATTTTGTTAGTAAAGACACCAGAATTTATACAACATTGCTTGTCAAAACATGTAGTTTATACAGATTCAGGTACGGGCAGTCGAACCGAGACGATATCATCTTCAAGATGATATTGGGGCTGGTTACTGTTAAGTTTGGGAAATAAATTTTTCATAAATATGATATGCAGTTCATGATTGGCTAAATACGTATTTCAGCATTTTCAATATTCATCACAGTTCAGATTATACTCTGAAACGCTGCTTGAAAAATTCACCTCAATATGAAGTTTTAAAAACTTTAACATAACAAAACTAAATAATGAAATTCTTCTTGGCTTAAAGTTTTTTCTTCGAGATATACTTGCTAGGAAAACTTCTACCGTATAATGCACTTGTTACTATGGTCCAAGAAATCCAGTGAATTCAACAAACGTCGACACGAATTCATTCATGTGTTAAAGTATATGATGCCCAGACTTAAATAAATTTTAGAGCTTTGCTTCTTCTGTTTGTTTGTTTCAGGTTTTAAGGATTGCTCCCTTTTGTTTCTGATAGCAAAGTCGACCTTTCGGTATATTTTCGACTGTCTAGCTTTAAAATTCGTCCGTTTCTTATAATGCCTTTTTCCAATGTGATCTTTCATAGTCCTACTTGAGACTGGCATAGCACCTTTGGCAATTTAGCTATTGTGAGAGTTCATCTATCAATACTAATATTATAAAGAAGAAAGATTTGTTTATTTGTATTGAACAGGACCGATTTGGATGAAATTTTGTATAGAGATTCTTTGAAACCAGTTATGAAATAGGATAGTTTTCATCCCGAAAATCCTAGGGGAACGGGGGATATACGTGGGTGAAATCGCGGAGCTCAGCAAGTAATATATAATCATCAAATGCCACATCACACTTATGTTTTCTATCCTTAACTAATAGTAGAGAAGTGAAACTCGTGTATAAACTTCACTTATCATATCTAAGTCTCAAGACTCAAGCGCAAGATGACGTTCACCCTCAGAATAGACCTATGTAGCCCGAGATGTTACGTCGGTGAATGGTGTCTAAGTGTGCATTGCTTGTACGAACTTTAAGGAGTTTGACTTCTCTACCTATTTGTATTCTAATGAATGTTATATTAATACTAGAATTTTCTTACAAAAATAAAGAAGAGTGACCCATATTATTTGGAATCCCCAATGTTATGAACAGCCAAAGCTGACGGGCATATTAATCCTTTAGGTCAGCTTCTAACGAATATAATGTAACAGGAAAAATAATAAACGTTAAAATGTAGGTCAAGCAGTCCTGTGTCAAATGAAAGACATTAATTTCAACGCTGACGTTCCACTTCTATACAATTTCTTGTATTAATGTCAGAAAGCTACGTTGTACGGCTTAGGTTTACCTATCTGACGGTTATTACTCGAGATGTTTATTTCTTCTAATATTGCGGAGAATATTTGTGAAGAAGACAACGATTTAGTTACCATTAAGTCAAGAATCTTGAGTAAAATTTTTATGACGTGTTACGTTAAGGCACATTTGTGAGTCAGCAATGAGTAAAGAGATAATGATTCCTATCTCTTCATGTCTCCCTGGTACTTCTATAATTGTATTTTTCAATGAAAAATCAATTAATTATCTACAGTTTGACAGCTTCCTGCGGTTTCAATTTTCAATATTTCAATCAATAAGAGAAAAGTTACAGAACACTGCTCATTATTTGTTTAACAATACAAATGTTGTGAGTAGGTTATCCTTCGAGAAAGTTATCAAATACGCTTGTTGTTTGTACTGTGTATAAACCCATCGATATTGGATACACAATAAAAAGCCTGAAACGACATGAAATACATATAAAAGTTATTTATTTATTTATTTATTCATTTCAACATTAAATATAATACATACAGAAATTGGAGTAGGACCCAAACTTGGATAGAACTGTATTTTGGGATCCTTTACATGATACAATTAACAAGTTTCTAGTCGTGGATACATTTTAAATTAATAAGAATACATTTAAAATTAAAATTAAATCAAATAAAAAACACATCATTAATCGTAATAACAATTCAAATCAAATTAAATTTAAATTAAATTAAAACAATAAAAAGAAAACTGAAAACGTTTCAATTTAATAGTATTTAATAGTATTACTAAGGGCTGCGAAATAACAGGGTAAGGAAGTATTTCCTAAAGGTCCGCACATACAATTGCGGCAAATTTTGTTAAAACACATCATCATCATCACTACATAGTATAAAACAAAGTCGCTTTTTCTGTCATGTGTCATGTTGTATGTCCCTATGAACGCTCAAATCTTTAAAACTACGCAACGGATTTTGATGCGGTTTTTTTTAATAGATAGAGTAACTCATGAGGAAGGTTTTTATGTATAATATCATCCATTAAATAGTGGACAAATACTGTTATTTTTGAGGTTTCTAATGTGATGTCGCAAATAATTACATTTTTTCCGCTCACATTGCAAACGCAGGCTGAATCCTACGAGATTTATCAAAATGATGTACTAAGTATTGTACACAATGAAAAGGTCTACAGAAAACTCCGCGATGGTATATGTCTATCTCTTATGGATATCCCACAATAACATTTTTTTGTCATTTACTTTTTACGACAAATAATGACTAATATTCGAAGCGATTTTAACCAATACAGCATTGATCCTTATCCAATTAAATACCTTAAATACATTGTTGATTTAATATAGATCTATTTGGCCTTTTACAGCATCTGATTTAAATCAATATTTTTGAAGATGTACAGATTTAAAAAATGCGGAACGTAGCGTTTACGGCGACGCGGCGCGGCGGCAGCGTATTTAGTATATCAGCATTGCACCCGTGCGAAGCCGGGGCGGGTCGCTAGTTATAAATAAAATACTTTTTAAAGGATTTTAAACGCGGTTTATTATACATTATTATTTAACCCGAAAAACACATTAGATCAGTAAGTCCAAAGAATTACATGAGAATAAGAATAATTTATTTAATAAACATTGTGACTTAATATAGGATACACTAGGATTCCTTGTATCGTGGGAGCAAGTTTTTAACAGGTTTACAATGGATTGTGAACATTTATGATTTCACTGATATCACTGTTATTATACTTATCTGTACGGTGTACGTACATAATATCACGTTGTGCGCTGTCAGCATTTACGCCGGCACGCGT
>LQNK01003291.1:0-18081 GCA_001586405.1 Phoebis sennae
CGACTCACTTAGCGCATCTATGAATACACTTAGATTTAACCAGGGGGGCCGGTAAGCAGTGACTATGACAATTTTTGCTCTCTCTTCTTCCGCTGGCCTCTCCCAGCTCACACCATTCCTCCCGTTCCTGTGCAGACTGCATCCGTCTATTACCCGACACATTTTTTAAGTCATCCGTCTATCGAGTTGCAGAATACTAAATTAAAACATATAATGCAATCCCCAGTTTAGTCAATTTTCCTTTAAGATCTCAACTACGTCTCAAACCTTCAACAATGTCATCGTCAATTACAAGAAAAAATTAAACCCTAGCCATGTTTCTTCGTATTTCTGCTTCAAAACCACACAACGTATTTTCCCCTAACAGCATTTACGAGAACCTATCTAAACGGAGCTATCTCACATTCACGATTCAACGAATTTTCTAGAAAAATTATATCCGCATCATAGAATGTAGCTTTGCATTCAGTTTTCATTTATTCTCTGAAAAATTTACGATACGTTCGAGTTATCCGGTCGCAATGTTCATTAAACTAAAAGAATTTTAGTCGATCGTTCGTTCTAGCTTTTTCTTGAGTTCCTGACAAGCGTATTATGTAAATTTTAATAACCCCTAAGTGAGTGCTTTTGTCGTGTGAGTGAAGTAGTATGGTCTCTGTAGTATTTTGAACTACATGCATCCAAGTTTTTTATTCGCGTATTATATTGAAAAACTCCCGGGATCTACATAGCGTGACGTAAAGTAGCGTATGTGTAGCGTATTCCGCGAAAATTGGTACCTAAATACTAAGATAATTCTCCAAATCTTGGTTTTAGTCAAATCAATGTTTTGTAAGAAGATAATATGATTTCAGGAAGAATAAAAGAATAAATCATCAAAGGAATAAATTGCTACAACACAGGCAAGAGACGGTTAATAATTTATAATGAAAAAAAAAATACAATGCTATACCTAAATTATAATTAAATGTAACAGTAACATATTGTTTCATTAACCTTTTCATTCAAATAAATATCGCCATTCGCCAACCTGTTCTTAATTGGTTCATAAAAAAGTTTTAGTTAAGAAAGTTATTAATGTTGACAAACTCACGCGATACCAACTTAAAAGAGTAAAGCGATGGAAATTATACCTATTCAGTTAATACTAGAAATTAAATTAATGTGTACAATGCAGTATCATAACCCAATAAAACCCTGGATACGCTCAATTATATATTTTTAATTTGACACAAAGCTCTAACGAACATAATACGGTCAGGTAATCGGACTGTGGACCGGCAATATTAAACTTTTGGCTTATGTTATGTTTTTGAGTAAGTATTTTAAACGCGATGACTTTTGGCTTCCATTTTTTTTTTATTTTTATGAAGACGCAATTGCTCTAGCGAACAACATCAGATTTCTTTATATAAAACAATACAGAAAAACGGTGTTTACACTTGATAACATCACATCATTCTGCAATACTGGCTACACCCACTGATTGGACTATTCCTGATAAAGGATGCGTTTTACCGCTGTAAGTTCCACTTTTTGTTGCTTGACAAGCGTTCTTTTCATTCCGTTTCGTTTTACACTAGAGGAAATAGCTTGCTTTTTACGCGATTTCGTTTAAAACTCTCGATATCACGATTACAAACTTTAACCTAAGCTTATTAAACTTTGCAAACCTATTTAGGCAAATTAAAACGAAACTGACTGCAAAAATATATGAGTTATCTATACATATAATAAAACAGTAACCGAACCATTTCTGTACATTGAATATTTTTCAAAAAGAGTAATTGATATGCAACATGTATGTTCTATAGATACCAAAACCATGGTTAGTATTATTTTTTTCTGTTTGTCTGTTTATCTGTTTGTATGTGCGTCAATCACGTAATAACCACTGGGCAGTTTTTGATAAAATTTCACATGCTGATAGATCAATATTAGGTGCAAATTATAGGCTACATTTTATTTGAGAAAAATAATTTTAGGGGTGGCTCTCCACACATGTAAACGGAGGGTGTAAAAATAAATTCGCGAATATATCATAAAATTTGATGTCATAAGATAAGTCTTTAAAAATAAAATAAAGGTTTCTAAATGCGTTTTTTGCTAAATTAAATATTTTTTGAGATATATGCTTCTAAAGTCGTGAAAATATCATACCACGTGACAACGTGAGATTTTGGTTGACTTGCGATCATGTCTTTTTATACTCTTAACTTAGATACGGTAAAACACTCAATAAATTCTCAAAAACCTTCAAAAATAACTAACTCTCCGCCCGGGGCTTCGCTCGCGTGTGCTACAATTTTCTATATTTGGAAGAGGCGCGCGCACTGAGATTTTGGTGAAACCTATTTCCATAGTAAATTATAAAAAACACTATAGACATGCGCATATATGAGCGGTCCTGCGACCTTAATTTTTCTAAACTTTTGTCGTGCGCCTCTAAAAATACAGAAATTAGTAGCCCACGCGTGCGAAGCCGCGGGCGGAAAGCTAGTAAATAAATAAATGAATATTATGGGACATTTAACACTACGCCATCTACTCCTCAACTAAGCTATGTTTGTACTGGAAACGAAATGACTGATAGACATACTTAAACATACTTTTTTTCTTGTAAATACATTCATAGTATAGATAAATTAACAACCAGACAGTAGAAAATTACGATGTTGATCACATCATAATTTTCTACTCGTGGGGTTCGAACCCACACCCTCCGGCGCAATAGACCTTTGCTGATTCCACTGGGCCAATCAAGCCAGCCCGTGGGCAGAAGCTAGCTTATAATCTGTCCCGAACTTCATAACACTCTTATTAGATTTTCCAGAGTATTTTCCGAATAAAATAAACGTCAACGCGTGTTGTATGAACACTAATATCCATAAAATCGATGTCGTGACGTCAATGCCAAAACAATAGCACCGAGGCATTAAAGAGAAATCGCCAGACATATTGTCTGATCGTAAAAGATAGTAATAAGCAGATAATATTCATATTTTACCTATGTAGCAATGATTCAGACACCTTCGTAGTATGAAGAAATAGATGATTGGTTGATTTATTGTGGGGGCATTATTACCAAACATTTAGTGGTCTAGACTTATAATTTATTATTATTAGTTTTTTTATTTATTCATCACATAAATAAATACAATTTTGAATTGTACTTAATTACCTATAATTTAGTCAGTCGTTTACTCTAACATCATCTAAGAAATTGAATTAAATTACACGAAAATCGGTATTGGCATTTTTTTTCTATGCCGATATTCATAGATAAAATATTTAAAATAATTTTGACTTATACAAGTAAGGATTGCTAAAAAAACACTTTGCATAACTATTGTAGTAATATAATAAGTACGATTGTGAGAATGTATGTATGTATGTGTGTTTGTTACTCTTTCACACAAAAAACTACTGAATCGATTATGATGAAACTCAGTATACATATAGGTAAGGGTTCATAATAACATATAGGCTACTTTTAAACCCGAATTTGCCATGGGATCAGAAGTTACACGGATGAGGCCGCGGGGCGAGGCTAGTAAACATGTATTTTCGCACTTCGTGAGAATATTCAAGAGTCGGTACTTTATAAAAATGATGCTATTTATAAATAGATGCACCAAGAAAAGTTGAAAGCAATTGAATAAATGGCAAGATTACATTGACGGGAAAAGTCACGCGAATACACCTAGCTCAATATAAATAAACAAAGCAAACAATGTAAGGGTCATAAAGTATTGTTAAGTGACACATGACTATATTAAATTTACTGCCCACACTCGATACGACATAATATACAGAATAATAATTGCATACAGTAATTTATGCTAACCGCAATAAAGTTTGCATATAATAATAATGAGAATTAACTAAATATCCCGGATATTATAGACAACTAATTCAATAACTTAACAATAACAACAATTTCAATATTGTTTAATGAACTATTTAAAAAAAATATTTTATTGTTTAATGTATAAAATGTTAAGTAGACTTAAGAATTCAATTTAATTTGAAATAAAATTGAATATAAGTATGTATATTTTTTATGTATAACGAATATTAATTTTAATAAATTTTCATATAAAATATTGTAGCCTTTCAGGGTCTATGTTATTTATGTTACGCATCACCAACGGCGTACTATGTACAACATGTCATATATAAACCATAAACGATTTAAATTTGACAAATATTCAAATAATAAGAATTACATTTCCGCGAAAATGCATCAGAGATGAAAGATGAAAATTATTCGCAGCACTTGGCTATGAATTGGATCGGTCACCTAGAATCCGAAGGTAAAAGTGGGCTAGACAACGTATATCTAACATTACTTTTAATTATTTTCATATTTGATTACAATTTCAGGAACATACACAAGTCAAATTTATTTACGGTGAAGTCAATTTTCGCCCAAAGTTTACTCTCCAACCAAGACATTCCAAACGAAATGTACACATACCTTTAAGTTCTAGCGGCGACACAATCCAAATAAACAACACGGAACAATAAAAACACGGCAAAGTTTGGATGTGGTAACTGGTAACGCGACCGCGCCGCGGCGACGCCTGCCTCCGACTGAGTGCCGACTCAGCTAGAACCGAGCTACGGAGCTAGCACCAGCCGTGCATTGTGCAAGCGAGTGCATCGATTCCACACCGACTAGACACATAAAAATCGCAATAACATTTTATTTCCTTACCAATCTTTACTCCCCAGACGAAAGTCCTCGTCGTAAATATTATATCGGGGTGTAAGATGTTTATGGCATTTTTACGGAATGCTTTACTTCAATTACGAAAACACAGGATAGTGCTTATATCCCCTTCATACCTTCCTTTCTAGATATTTACTTATTCATTGTTATTACTTTTAATTATATGTCGTTTGGATTCAATATGTTTTTTTTATTTATTTTGGAACCATACAACACTTTTTTAATTCCAAGTTACATGTGTGTAGTTAAGTAATTTCTTTCAAGCGAACCATTTCTTGTCCTTTCTTTTAATTTATACAATCAAGTAGCAACAAGCTTTTGTCTCTCAATTTGTTTCAATAACTTTTGTTAATTTTAAATACTTTATTTTAACAAATACTTTAGTTCTTTTTAACAAATTAAGAAATGGAATAGGTAAGAATGGACTAGTTAAAATTTTGGAAAATAAACTTCTCTATAGTTCTATCTTACTGCTGTTAACGTGTAGCATAAATTATAGGAACTTTTATTTTCTAGGTGTTTAAGTATAAATTCGACTGTTTAGCAGATAGAAGATACATATTTATTTGCATGTTGATATGTTATTGCTATTACTACTTCCGACATCATCTGCCTAGACCGAGAAAATTATGTATGTTATTTAACTGCAACATGTTAATCCACTTTATAAACTTGATCTTTGTGGTATAATTTCATCCGAATCTGATCAGCTATTGCAAACATAAAATCATACAGACTTTCACATTACCATAATAAGACTTTCAATTAACTTTTTCTGTTTCAATTCACCGTTCGTCCATCTAAAGCGATATATTTTCCACCAGTAGCACATCCGAAACTTTACACACAATATATAAACAATAAAGGCGTGTGCAGACTGTACTGGAGTCAACGTATCCCGGCGTGGCGATGACCCCACGGGACCGATTTCAACTGCATTCTATTAAGTCTCAACGAACACTTATTCCGTCTGCTGCTAACTCTGACTTGGTGTGAACTTTGGGTAACTGCTTGCATACATTGCTAAAGCAACTCCCTCCATGATCATAAACTAGTCTACATCATCCGAGCAGTAAATTAACTTTTTCTAAAAACATTAGCTTGAATATTGGATGCAGAAATTCGTATACAAGATATTTATTTGACTTTTGCTAGTATTATTATACTAGCTTTCCGCCCGCGGCTTCGCACGCGTGGGCTATTAATTTGTGTATTTTGTAGAGGCGCACAACAAAAGTTTAAAAAAATTACGGTCGCAGGACCGCTGATATATGCGCATGTCTATAGTTCGTTTTATAATTTTCTAAAGAAATAGGTTTGACCAAAATCTCACAGTGCGCGCCTATTCAAAATACAGAAAATTGTAGCCCACGCATGCGAAGCCGCGGGCGGAGAGTTAGTTATGTTGAGATTTTATTGAGTGTTTTTAGCGTCTTAATCTATAGGTTAACAGTGTAAAAGGACATGTCCGCAACTCAATCAAAATCTCACTTTGTCACGTAATATGACATTTTCACGACTTTAGAAGCGTATATCTCAAAAAATATTTATTTTAGCAAAAAACGCATTTACAAACCTCGATATCATTTTTAAAGGCCTATCCAATGAAACCTCACTCAATGATGTATTCGCGAATTTATTTTTTTACCCTCCGTTTACATGTATGGAGAGCCACTCCAAAAACATATTTTTTTTTAAATAAAATGTAGCCTATAAGTTGCACCTAATCTATCAGCATGTGAAATTTTATAAAAATGTGCCCAGTGGTTATTACGTGATTGACGCACATACAAACAGATAAACAGATAAACAGACAAACAGACAAACAGAAAAAAAATTTTTTAACCATGGTTTTGGTATCTATAGAACATACATATTGCATACCAATTACTCTTTTTGAAAAATATTCAATGTACAGAAATGGTTCGGTTACTGTTTTATTATATGTATAGATATAGAATATAGATATTCGCAGCATAGTGTGGGTGCGTTCATGTCGTTTCTTTCAATATAATTTTGTATACGTTTGCTATATCTATAGTACAGTCTGCTTATAATCTTTTGGAGAGGAAAAAATGGTTTTTAAAAAATGTGTTTTTCTTTTACTTTATGTAATGTTGAAAACACATTAATCAAAGTGCAGTCGGAACTCTGAAGACCATTATTTTATTGCAAATCTCATGTGAGTGCCGTGTCCTATGCGAATTGGCGGATGAAACAACGATGAAACAACGAGTAATAGAACTAAATTTTACCTACCTTTAGAGTATCAAATTCCGATTGCTAGTAAGCAATCTAAATTGGAAACTAACAAATAACAGCCTTGTTACAGTAACCGCTAACCCGATAGATCACCAGCCCTGACACAGATATACGGTAACGAAGTGTGGTGAGAACAATCCACACCTGTATGTAACTGGACGCGCTATTACCTAATCAGCTGTCAAGATTAGTTTTACTGAGGTTTTACCCGGCAGAGGTATACCGTGGGATACAGCTGTCTAGAGCACAAAACCCCAGTAAAATAAATGCAGTGGGTATAATCCTACATATGTATATGTCGCAGTAAGATAGAAAAAGCCGTAACATAGTTATATCCCTAGGGATATAATTATATGCCGGAACATAGTTATACGAAAGCGATTCATTACTATCTTACTAGGAATATAGTTATAAAACGGTCCAAGTTCAGTGATATAGTTATATTACTAGATTAAGTTTAGTGAAATAGCTTTCGGAGTGTGTAGCGTTCCTGTAAAAAATCGAATATACAGTGTTCTGCTAAAAGATGTGCCTGTAAGAAGCATTCAGTGCTACTAAATTCTAGATGACATGATTCCGCTTCTTGTTTGAACAAAAATTTGAAATTACTAGCAAAGAAACAAACATTTTAACTTAATAAATATAAGAAATAAAGTTATCTCAAAACTGTTGATTAGTTTTAAAAGATTTTTAATATTTCATTATGTTTAATTGCATTGTTAATGTTTGAATTCCAAAACATGGTAATTTTAATTATAATTGAAATTACTTTAATACGTGTAATTACGTGTTAATGTCACAAAGTATTGTAACTAACTGCAGAATACATAAAGGAGATGGATGGAGATAAAACAAATTTATTATACCAATATTTATTTAATTCTATGGTAGATTTCTATTTCACTAAACGAAATCTAGTAATATAACTATATCACTGAACTTGGACCGTTTTATAACTATATTCCTAGTAAGATAGTAATGAATCGCTTTCGTATAACTATGTTCCGGCATATAATTATATCCCTAGGGATATAACTATGTTACGGCTTTTTCTATCTTACTGCGACATATATAACTAGACGCGTCGAAAAAACGTTCCTCCTAACCGAATTTCAGCCACGGCGGCCAATATAACAGAAATCAGCGAACTGCGCACTATAATATGCACAACTGTTTGCGCAAACACAGGTGCACTCTCTATTCCGATTATCCTTATCTTAGGATGCCCGTGACATATACTGAATATAGCCCTTTTGCCTAATATTTTTGATTGTATTTTTATTGTACTCTTTAAGTTTTTGATTGGCAATAAACGGATTTTTTATTTTTATTTTTATTTTTTATTCCTTTACTCTCATAACTCGATGGGACGGCAGAACGACACGACCGGAGAGAGATCAGGCGCAGAACCGGCGGCTACTGGATTATGTTACTGGTAATTATTGCTACAAATTTTTACTCTATGACTTTAGTTTCCAGCAAGGGCATAGAGTGTGTTTCGAGCAAACCTAGAGCAAACAGAAAATTCATCGCTCCTTTCTAGTAGTATAACACCCAGCAAAGAAAAGTCATGCGGTGAGCACATCCCCCTATATGAAACTTAACGCGTTATAATTGATCATTATTGGTACTATTCAACACTATGGTTTCAGCACGTATAAAATAGGGAAGGACTTTTTGCATTGGAAATCAGCTGCCAGGCTGGAATCAGGGAAGAAACTTACATGGAGAGGACTCCTTTTGTAGGTTAACTTGTGTTCTCACTTGTAGTTTTCAGGGTGACGGGATGAAACCCACCTAACAGAGCTATGTTGCCCGTGACGTAGGCAATGTCCGACTTATCTAAACTTTGAGATTTACAACCTTCCTCCATAGGACTAACATCTTGACCGCGTGATAGTATAGCGTATTATTTCTTACCCATGCGTTTTCGTAAACGATCTTTATGCTGGCACAGTACCTATAAACAATAAACAATACTTTAGAAATAATAGAACCGTTGTATTTCGCTTTGAAAAACAAGATAACAGCAGTTCATATTTATGTCCAAATACACGTACATGGTAAACAAAACTGTAATCAGACTAAAAGCATACCTAACAAAATTTCAGTATTCAAATGGGCGTGTTGTATGTACTAAATATACCAACAAACTTTCAATAGATAATTTTAGCTCAGCATTTAATTAATAATGAAAATTTTTATTATTGCAAATTTAAATACAGAATGACTTCTTCATAACAATTATGAACATATAATATTATACAAAACTTCTCAGTTCTGCGACTCGCGTTTCTGCAAAACCTAACTAATATAACATTACTTGAGATAATCTGAAAAGAAGTGAACTTTAATTTCAATAAATATAACTAATCTGATCATATTGAAGAATCAATTACGATTTTGACATCCCTCAATAAAATTACCTTTCGATAATAATTCTTCACGCGAATCTCTTTTAAAACTTTTTGATGAATTAAAAATGCGGATCAGTGGACTACTTATGCGACTTTCTATACAAAGAATATTACGAACCGCTAAATCCTATGCGTCCGATGACGATATGTGGACATTTAGGTTTAGGCCTCTGCCTCGAATCTTGAGGGCACCGGGGCGGCAGCGAAGGGAGCGCTTGTTACTAAAAAAATGCGAACCGTAGGCTGTGGACCAGTGGACTAGTTATGCGACCTTCTATATAAAGATTATTACGATACGTTAAATCCTATGCGTCCGATGACGATATGTGGACGTTTAAATTTAAGCCTCTGCCTCGAATTTTGCGGGCAACTGGGGGCAGCGGTGGAGGCGCTAGTTACTAGCGCCCGCGCCGCTATGCCGCCGCTGTTTTCGAGGACCGATACATTTGATTATACGCAAAAGATCTTGCCGCTCACTCGTCGCCGCCCTGCTGCCCGCAAGACTCAAGGCAGAGGTCTTCAATGACGTCATCCTTCAAACGACGCATTGAACAATAGTCTTTGGGTATTTTTAGTAATTTTAGATAAGAAAAACAAACTATACCAAACATAATAAAGTGACTAGCTTTGAATAGCGTTATATTGTGACAATAAGGGCAAATTTTGGGCACTTACTGTAAAATTTTACTAGCCGTGCTGATTTTCAGCTTATTAACAAGTTTTCACTAATCTATTTACACAAGCAACAAACATCTAAACAACAAACTGTGTTAGGTTCTGTAAAGCTATGAGTTAAAAAAGCTAATTTTGGCATCTAACAAATTAATAATTAATAATATAGTAAGTATCAAGTATAGGTAATTCAGCTTAGCTTATACCATTGTTACAAGGACTCTTAATTAAGGGGGTAAGCAACTGCATACAGAAGAAACAACATGCTCAAAACTGTGAGCAAACGAATCATAAACGCACCTCATTTATGCTGCCCTCACGTCTCCAACTACCACCCTCCGATACCCCCGAAGCAAGTCCTAGAAGAAAAAACTGATCTATTTAGTTATGTTGGATCTCTTTTTGAGCAGAGAAATAGAAAAAAGTAAAAGTGAAGTTCCGTAAGTATAGGGGCAATGCTTACATTGGGCTACGTATTATGGATCCGTTTCAACTGTCATTTTTACACGTCTCTACAGGGGATCGAACCCAGGACGTCAGAACCTCTCTTATAACGCTACTACGCTCACCAACTGAGCATCAAAGCAGGGACCTTAAATTCAGTTTCAAGGACTCTGATAAAGGAGAAAAATATGCTGAATTGTAAACCTTATTTTTTCGACGCGTTAAAAAATCTGTAAATCACTTGTAGGTTTAGTAAGACAGCGTAGCTGGTAGCTATGATGTACCACTGGCTACTATGACTACAAGGATCCTTTTAATGGGGATAAGCAACTACATACAAAAGAATAAAACATGCTCAAAACTGTGAGCAAACGAATCACAAACGCACCTCATTAATACTGCTCTTATGTCTCCCGCAATCACTCTCCAATACTTCGGAAGTCCTTAAGTATAAAACTGATATATTGAATTGTGTTGGATTAATTTTTGAATTGAACAAGTGAAATGAATAAAAGTATATATAAGTTCGTATTTGGGCATGGAGTGGAATATTTTGCGCCCGATGATCGCCATCTTTGCGCTGCAAGTCCAAAACATTTCTTTATTACATCACTATCAAGGAGTGAATCTAAGATCTCTTTGTAATATTTACGCTGGCCAGTAAACAAAAAAGATGATCAAGAGCTGAGAGCTTCATTTAAATAAAATACAGTGGTCAAACCCTGCGCAAAAATCGATTTTCAAAGACCCTGACTGGATACCCTAACTCTTCAATTATTCAAAGAAACCAGAGTGTTTCACAATGAATGCTCGACCAATAAAACTAATGTGATATTCATTGCCTCTAATTTAACCAGCCTTTAATGGAAGGTGCACTTAAATTATCATATAATCATATGTTAATGTATTTAGTTTTAGACGATTTTAATTGAGTGTTATGAATGTTGCAACATTTATATAAAATATTGGTACATTGTCCATAAATCTTTTAATAGTGCTAGCAACTACTAATGCCCGGTTCCTATAACTATAAAACGAGTCGTTTTACTTATGGACAGTATAACATTATGCTAGTAGGCGTAAGTACAAAGCGTATCTATAATAAGCGTGGCGTTAACTTAACCACGAAAACTTGGTTCCGATTGGTTATTTAAAACCACTCGTTAATGAAAACGATTTGTATTTGTTATACTATAACGTTCACATAGCATAGAATAAATCCTAATCAAATAGAGCGGTCAGTATGATTGCAACCAATGTATATTTATTTACCAATTAGCGATCTTAGAGGAAACATTGAAGCATTTTACCGACCCAGGTGTAACTGAACCAAGTCTCAACAATACGGGAAAGTTTTACTGCAGCCCAGGTGCGGGAGAAATGAAAGGGTCATTGGGCAGCAATAAGAGTTTGAAGACCTGATGCTAAAACACCTTCAACGTGTATCTTAAATATGATTTAGCACAAGCTATAAGACAGAAATTTCAAGAATTATAAAACAAAGAAGAACGAATGAAAACATTACTAACCACTGCAATTACATTGTGGGTTTTCAATAAGGAAAACCCATATCTTTTCACTTATCTGAAATACTATGATGAATTGAAGGTTTGATTTCATAAACAATCCTGATTTACTTTTATTGCGTTTTAAGCTTGCTTCCTGGCCTCTGTTAAATTGCTCTTTGTGACTAAAGTCAAAGCTGAAGAGGTTGTTTGTTGGGACGCGCTAATCTCAGGAACTAACGGTTTGAGTTGATTTTTTTGTGTTTATTACAAGGTAATTAAAGAAGGCTTTAAGCTTTATACTATAGGGCTATAGGTATGTTAGGGACAGAGAGGGAAGCCGCGCGGAATAGCTAAATAGGTAAAATATAGTGATGCCCCTTTCTTTTCATGATCTTGTAAGTACAATATCGATAGTTAAATTGCTCCTTGCTCGCTGTGGCTGAAGCTAAAGCTGAAGAGGTTGTTTGTTTGGACACGCTAATCTCAGGAACTAAGATGATTTTTTTTGTTTATTACAAGGCAATTAAGGAAGGCTTTAGGCTTTATGCTACAGAGCTACAGGTATGCTAGGGACAGAGAGGGAAGCCGCGCGGAATAGCTAAATAGGTAAAATATAGTGATACCTATTTCTTTTCATGACCTTATAAGTACAATATCGATAGTTATCTTCCACTAAATTGATGATATTTATCTTTCGCAATATCCAATTCTCTCTAATGAGCCCGATGTCAATACTTGTAATAACGGCATGTTTATAGCACGAAGGCCAATGCTATTGGAAACGACATTGAAAAAATTAAATGTCATAAACATTGTTCGCTGTGAACAATCACGCTATGGATAGAAATATTAGAAATACTTACTATCGCATGCAATGAGGGATACAATATTATATGCCGTGATAATAACACATTTGAGAAAAGCCTATTGTTAAGACACACTGTATGAGGAACTGGTACTTAACATAAATAAGAAAAGAACTTCAACAGTTACTCTATCAGTCGTCATCTTTATAAGACGTGAAACTTCTAAGCTTAATGTACTAAGAAAAATTTTGGCAATATCAATTTTATAATAAGATTAAAATATAAGGCACATTTTAAGCGATAAAAACTACCTTCTGCCTTCGGTTTGGCCCGTGGCCTATAATATCTGTATACGAAATTTCATCAACATCTTCGTTCACTCTGTCGTTTTGGCGTAATTGATACACAAACTTAAAAATTTTTACACTTGAATTGTGTGAATGAAATTTTGATACTTCTACTATACTCTGTTAATTACATTACATACTAATTAATGAATTATATAACTTCATTAAATATGTTTTAACGGGAAATACGACATAAATATTGTTATTAATCGAGTGAAGGTCCATAAATAAGTTTTCAAAAACATAAACCTAGTAATCAATAGTGTCATATCCGCACGCAACCATCGCACCGGTTAATTATACATTATTATACAATGTACGTATATGTGCTAGTGAGCGCAGCTGCACTTCAACAGTAAATTACAATAGGAATTACTTACTAAGCCTCAAGAGTTTATGCATGTAGGTACAACAATACCCCGACTTTGTCAGAGCGTTTAAACGCATACACAAACATATATCATATACCTACTCAGAGTTTAGAAATCTATACTAATATAAACAAAGGAGATTTACTATAAAAATTATTATATCACTGGATATTATTAACTGGATATTTCCACTTAAAAGTCAAGGTGACTGTATCTTACTTCATGCAGGGAATATCATATTATCCATATAGATCGACAAACACCCCCTGGGAAAGATACGTGATGTTAGGAGTTTGATAAAATTTAATTACTTTTGACGCAGTTATCTCCGACGTTCTTCAATCGGAATTATCAAGTATTTTGTTTATTTTGTGAATGAATAAATTGTTAATTGCTGACCTATGTATGTTAATGACCACACACAAAAATTCATTATGAACAGTACTATATGATGACGATTCATGTTTCCAAACAATGTGATAGATTAGCACCTCCTTATTTATTTAATCCCACGATGATAATCAATATAAAAACTTTTCTAAAAACCAATTACAGTTCCAGTTCATTCTTTGCGATTGAACATAGCTTTTCATTCAATCTGAAGCTTTTAAGAAAGGAATCAGTTGTCTATTTTATCAGCCATTTGGCGTTCCATTCAGACATCACAATAATTGCATTACGTGAAGTAGCAATGGCGAAGAGGCCGCCCACGCGCTGCACTCATCTCATGATTAGATGCACATTATTAGTGATGGATTGATGCATTTAGCTCTTGAACCCGACACGGAACAGCTAATAATATGAATCATTTGTAACAATCGAGAGCGACGTGGATCCTTTGTTCCAATGTTTGAGTTCAGTCCTTTGTCTGATGTTTGTTACTGAATCATGATGTATCTCCTGAAGCGATGTTGTGGAAAATTTGTGGAGTATGCTCATGAAAAGACCATATTATAAGGTTGTAGTACATTTGGGAAATATTCTCATAGGTGATGATGATTTTTTATACCCTTGCCTGGTCAGTAAAGTTTCGACCAAAGGAGGTGTTGAGAGGCAAAGTGGTAGTCTGGTAGTTATTATGCTTTACTGACTGTAGTAACTTTCTTTATACCACCAGGCATATTATAATGATCAGCCAAATCTTTAGAACAGAATATTTACCGTAGATATAAAATAAAATAGAGTATCGACACATTTACGCAAACGAACAAGTATTATTATTAAAATATAAATAACAAATAACATTATAAAGCCAAATAACTGGTATATTTGTTCGTGATTGAAAAATCAACTCTAAACAATGTTTCAACACAAGAAGACTTAACAACAAACCGAACACAACACTTTCAAAGCGTAAGATTTCAAGACAACTTCATAAAATCCATTTGAGAACTATCGATGAACACTTGTTGCTTTATTAAAGGAACTTGATCCTGATAGTGTTAATACAAATCCTTGAATGTACAGCATCAATATTATATCGCTGTTGACTAAAGTTGAACAGAAATAACTTAGAAGTATGACTTATAATCATTAACATGCTTATAAAGTTGCATAAGTCTTGACTTTTGAGACTGATTGTATTTCGAACTCACCCCAGAATTACTGATTATCGGCCGTTTACAATAATGTATCAAAGATTATGGATAGATTGTAATCTCAGATTAAATGACATTTTACTGTCAAAAGTCATAACAAAGGCTATCCGTTGACAGCGTAAAGTAATCAAAGTAAGTGCAAATAGATAGATTTGCCTAACTTTAGTAAGCAAAACAAGGGATAGATATGATATTGAAAACGGCCGTAAGACGTACATAGACGTTTACCAATAGCTATATTAGGTAGCTTAGAGTTTAGACACCTATAGTAATTGTACAGCTAGGTATATACTTTAAAATATCATCTAGTCTCCGTCTAGCAAGTTTGTCCAAGTAAATTAGGTATACCAACGAAATACCAGCAATTCCTTTGTCTGCCCCGACGGAATCCGGCACCCGAGCTAAATATCCCGCTACGGCGAGCCGAGACAACAAAGGAACTCAACAAGTGCAGCCAGGGGGTAACCGGGCCATGGAGGGGACCCCGGGCCATAGGGTTACCACATAACAGTTTTTATTTTTTTCTTACTAGCTTTTCGGGGTCCATGCAACAATAAATGTATTTATCATGTAATCAAGCTAATGGCCTTGTATACAGACAAGACTCCATCAAAATCCGTTCAGCTGTTGCAGCGTGATACACAAACATCCAAATATTCGCATGTATTATATACTGATATCTGTTATTTATTTTTTTTATGAATTTACGGAGTAAATGTACCCTTTGTGTAAATGTCTCTAAATAAATAAAACGGAAAAAATGAAAATGTTCGAATAAGCCTTTGTCTAAACAGCAATCATAAATGAGAATTGAAAATTGATCTGTCTCATATTTTAATCAAATGACCAACATACCTTGTTTTATTCTTTAGAAAAATAAAACTTATTATTATATAGTTCATTCATCAAAACGAAACTGCAAAAAAATATTTAATATTTTTTCAAATATGTGTATATAATAGATGGGGTGTTAAAAATTATATATATTACTTTATTTTTTGTCTGATTTACTGTGGTGCTAAATAAAGAATGTTTATTATTATTATTACTTTATATTTAAAGTCTTATTATAATACAGTGGAAGCCCTGTGTGGATGGATACCCTCGCTGGGAGGCGGTAGACGGTAGTGGCAATTATTTGTAGTGTCTGCCCTATACCCCTATAGCAATGTTGTGACGGCGGCCGGGAGCTCGCACTATTTAGATTATTTCAGAGGTGGATGCAGCAAATATGTACAAGGAGAATATAAATCGACTGTTTTCACGCAGACTCTTCCAGAGTCTAGACTGGGATAGTGTTAACGAGTTACCACGTTATATTTTCATTAAATCGATTTAACTATTGTATTGATACGAAAGCTTTGTTATTATTATTAGTAGAAGTAAGTAGTTATTAGTAGCACAAGTGTACGCGCAAGTAAGGACAAGGCGCATGATGGGAAGGCAAACCAACAACTGGTGAGAGATTAGGAGAACCGACGACTATCTGTGAGATGCTATCCGAGCAGGGGGTCGTAACGACATCGCCAACTTCCTGACTCAGGGCTGTTACTGAGGTTTTGTGTCAAAAAATTCCAATTACATTTTTGCCCTCGGTTTGTCAAAGATTCAACCACAACAGTCAATTAGTAGTATCAAAATATAACAGATCAGACCAAAGCGAATGGAACTGAGGTCACTTAATTAACTTAATTGGTCGATATTCATATTTAACGCTACAATAAAAGTACAGCGAAAACGATCAAACATCAAATGAATTCGTTAAATATTACCAAACCAAATCAATTTTGATGTTTACAATTAACCATTGTGTATAGTATTATATTATCTGTGCCATTGTAGTGCAAAAAGGCAGTTAAAGTGAATGAACCCTGCTTAATAATTTAAGAGCTGGTTTTGACCTGACCCAATCTCGTCCTTGTTGTGTTGAATATGTCCCGTGTGAGAAAATATTACGTCATTTGAACGCGTCGCATATATCAACTTTTGGAGGTAAATTAGTATTCAGAAGTCCAATAACTAACTGTAATTATAAATCAAGATGAGTTGATAGTACCCTTAATTAATGAATACAAAAATGGGTTTAATAATACCTCAATAAGATTTTAAAAAAGCATGAAATATAGATACATAATACGAATTTTACATAAATCATTTATCATTAACTGGACATCCATGAGAATTCTTAAAATTAAGGAGCTATAATACAATTTGTATAGGGATATCAAAATAACCAGTCTGACACACAATACAAAATTGAGCACACAAACATTAAACGCTTACTATCCAGAAAACATTTAAATATATTTTCAAACATTAGATCCCTATCTTGTGATATTACACTTCTTGATAGTACTAAGAACACTACCATTAATCAAAGATTGAGAACAATAATTTTCTAGAATTCCTCGATACGAGTATGAATAATAAAATGCGCTTGCTGGAATATCGTAAACTAGATTTAAAATTACAACGCTCACATATCTCGAGTAAAATTTGAATTTATTCATGGAAATACTAATAAATATAAATAGTGTTTAGAAATATCTTATGTGATTCGATGGGTAACTGTTGCAGAATAATGGGACACTTCAACATTTACTTAGCAAAATAATGGACGCATATAACAAGATCAAACAATCACCTACGAATAACAGATGTAAGTGCTCCCGTACTTACGTATACAATGTATGCAAATGGCTCGTTACGTCACCAGTAGTCAGGGTAAAACACGTCCGCTCACGCCCGAGGCTGCGCGTGACTGTCCACCCCACTACCCGTGATCTCGAGACATTAACGGTTTTAGAACTTATCAAATACACATACACTACATCCCTTCCTTATTATATTTTTTTTATAGTTATTTACAAAAACATTCATCATAGAAATTTGGTTACTATGACACTCACTGCAATCATATT
>LQNK01003295.1:0-45386 GCA_001586405.1 Phoebis sennae
ACTAGCGCCCCACTGGTCTGTGTGCTAACATTTATTATATATCGTGAACACCACAATACTAATTGTTTAAACTTGAGTGTAAAAGGTAATGAATTCAAAAATATAGGTATAACTAGCTTTCCGCCCGCGGCTTCTCACGCGTGGACTACTATCCTATCTTTCAAGTTGGATCAACCTGCACACGGTGTGTGAAATTTGATTAAAATCAGTTAAGTAATTTTGAAGTCCATCGCGGACAAACACTGTGACACGTAATTTATATATATTACGATTTTACGCCATTTTCGCACGTATGAAGCTATATTTTTGTCAAAGTATAAGTGTATGCATTTAATTATCATATTTGTTGAATAAAATTATAATTTAGAGCTTAAATAAGACAGTAATTTCTTACAATTTCAAGTGAACGTATACCGTATACGTAGTAATTTACTTCCTTTTTACCGAAGTGGGTCGAAATAGAACGTCCTGTAGGATTTGGGGCGGGCTAAGCAGGCGCATCCTGTATAAGACGTAGTCATAACACGCGTGAAATACTACGTCTTAAGTTAAGAGGTGTACGCTTCGGAGAAAGTTGGTTTATATTAAAGGCAATATTAAACTGCTTCTTAATAGAAATACTTATTTTTATTTAAAACTTTTATATAACAGTATAAGGTGGAAGAATTTAAAATTCGTTCAGTAGTTTTTGTGTGAAAATAAACTAACATACATACAGAAACAAACATGTTTTTTTTATAATTTAAATAAAGATATGTAAGGCGAAGTGACTGTAATTGCTTCAATATTTATTATTAGTTCCTTGTAACTAAAATTGATAGATATATTATGTTGGTCGAATTTAGCAAGTAAATTTTAACCCACTTTAATTTACTCGAATTGAATGCGTTTTAATATAAAATTACGTGATTGTTCCTTATATTTGAGAAAATTATTGCCCTTTCTATTTTGATGTTAAACTAAATCGAATCATTTCAATAAGATTAAAGTCGTGTAAGTTTGTAATTGCTCTTTTTTTGCGAATTTGCGCACTGCCTTGCTTATTTCAAGATGCATTCTTTCGTAGTGAAGTGTAACTCTATACGCCCATCAAGGGTTACCACTTGACACTCGTTAATTAAGAACTTTCGTCAACGCATTTGTCGCGTCCTGTTTTGTGGAATGCTAAATGCAAGATCTTAGCTCCTATACTTTATCAAACCAAGATAACTGTTTCCGAATACACTAACAAATATTCATAAATGTTATTTTCTTCCTTTGGATTATTCTACCTTTTATTTGCTGTTACGCTTTTGAATAGCGTAAAATTCAATATTCCCTTCGAATGTAACAAGATACGTCCCCACTTGACACTCGTTAATTGAGCGTTTTTGTGAAAACACATGCCCGAACAGACTTTTTGTTTAATGCAAAAATTTTACATACTTAAAAATATATATGTATTTTAATAAATGTGTTAAAGTTGATGTCAAGGTGTCTACTGCAAGTTAACGGTGACTATGCTATTATGTAGATAGGGGGCGTAAATATCGTTTAAATCCAACACATGAGCCTGATTGTCCTACATAGAACTAAAATTGATTTTTTCGCTTTTACAGGCGAGAGCGGAATAATTTTTATAGAATGAGATATACGTGTTACCACAATACCCCATTATGTTACCTGTTCTAATATTTTAACGCATTATAATAGCATATACTTCGACTGTAACGTTGATAATTTCACGTCGGTTCAATGGTTAGCGCGTTATCGTTACAACTGAAAGTATTGTGTTCGATTCCCGGTGGCGACTGAGAAAATGTTGCTGTCTGGAAGAGCACAGAAGACAAATCACCACTTGTTTCTAAATATCCCCTTATTATTCCTTCAAACGGGCAAGGCATCTGCGACACTTTCATGTTGTAGATGTTCATGGGATGCGGTCAGTCACTTAACATCAGGTGAACCGCATGCTTCGCTTGCCTGCTATCACATAAAAAAAAAGAATTGATCAACAAAAAGCAATATACCCCATGCCCCAACAGAGGACTTAACAAACACTCCCAAGTTCTAGTATAATAAAATAAATGTCGAGGGCACTTGTCACTTGTTAATTAAACATTCTATCAACGCATGTGGCGGTCCCCGGTTTTGTTAACTTTTGCACTTATCGTGACCATGTGAGGGCAAAAACAACTTTAGAATTTCCCATGTTTTCTTTGTTTGAAATTATATTTGAGGTAGAACTAAAATGGTGTGATAATTATTCTAACAAAATGATAATAAATAAATATTCAGGGACATTTAACACAACGCTATCTAGTCCTAAACTAAGCAAAGCTTGCACTATGGAATCTAGATGACTGTTAGACATTCTTTTTTTTGTAAATATGTACTTACATACTATAGATAAATTAACACCCAGACAGTAGAAAATTACAATGTTCATCACATCATAATTTTTTACTCGTGAGGATAGAACTCCTGCACAATAGACCATTGCTATATCCACTAAGCCAATCGGATCGTCGTTAATTTTGGCTGGCTGATATCGTCGATCGTGGATTTTATTTACTATGCTATGATGAAAGTGATGATATTTATTAAATGTTAAATTTGCAACCTGAAATTCATATCTCTAATTATTTTCTTGCCCCCTATTACAGTCCAGACTTGCAACTCTTCTTGTGTTAAAGGCCATTTGACCTCTGGTGACCTGCATTATTTTAAGCTTGTTTAAAAAAGTCTTTAATAAAGAGGACAATTGCATACTTGCACATATTTTACGCGTATATTTAATTAATTTAATATCGGATACAAAGTTATGCTGCATATATAAAACGGCAACTGCGACGATAATAAATGGGATTATTTTCTATTTATATGCCACCTACATAAATTATGCGATATTTATACAGGGTGGTATTTTGTAAAGGAAAAGTATTCTTAATAATACTGTAGATACTAATTTTACTCTAACAACTGAACATTACATTTTTTTCGATAAAAAAGAATCCTGCGCTCAAAGATTTAAAAAAAAACAAGGATTTCCATTAATTTGATTTATATTTTTGAAGAGATTTCATCATTATAACTAACTAACCCTACCAAGATGGATGCAATAAAACTAAATGGCGTAATTTTTTAACAGATTTTAGTTGGTTAAATTCCTGGGTGATGCAATGGAACTTTCGAAAACCTTTGAATTCGGTTTCTTTCTATTCGAAAATAAGATAATGTTTCCTCCGAGTAATTTTTTTATAAGTAATAAAATCCCATCCTGTATAAGCTTGTGAAACAGACATGTACTATGTATTGCAGTATACAAGTATGTAATATAAATATAAAGTTTACAGAAGCCTTTTATGGTTTATAAAATTAAGATTTTAATACAGACCTACGGCTGGGAAAGCCATATTATTAGTTTTACTAGTACTATACAGTTTTACTACTAATAAATAATAAATTCGCTTTATTACCAGTAAGGAGTACATACAATTTCAATATTAAATTTTAACTAAAATTATATGTACGATTTCGAAAGTGCTGTGTCAGTGCGACTTTGATCTAGATCCAAAGTAGCAGTAAGGCTTGTATCTAAGGCCTCAGAGTACAGGGATCTTTTCGTGATAAAAATAAAAATACATAGTGCAGTGCGTTATTTACAAAGAACACAACAACAAAGTGTATTCGCCTTAATAAAGACAATAAGAAAAGCGTTAATGGACACATTCTTAATTTTATTTATAGGAGTTAGTTACGTTAAATTAAAATTACTTATAAGTCTTATACACTTAACTAGATTGTAATTGAAAGGAATACATCTTTGGCATCCTAAATTAAAATAAAAAAAACTTATAACTCGAGATATACTGGACCAATTCGACGGAAAATTCGTAGGAAGGTAGCTTAGGGCCAGGAGAATTAAACAAGATACGTTTAATCCCGGAAAGATAACGGGACCAGGTTATATATGCGGGTGAAACCGCGGGACACAGCTAGTATTAATATAGATTGAAGGTATTTTATCTATTTAAATGCCATATGACACGAAAATTTTGTTGTTTTTATCCGTAATTATATATTACGAAATTTGGTAAAAAGTATTGCATCATTTTAAGTATTGATAGTAATAGTAATGAAGCAACTCTTATAGAATGCGTCTAATACCTATGATACTAGATGCGTACCAGAGGTGTATCGCAACGTCTCTGATTGCTTCGCCTACGCGCGTCCTGCTTGTCTCGAACTCGCTTGAACTAAAAAATGTAGCCTATTAGGAACATTTCCTTATATTATTTTATTAAAGTTAGTGTTCTTACATACGTTCTACATTTTATCGTTATTTTTGTAGTTAGACCATGCGGTTCGTCTGATTCCTTTCCCATAGTTCATCCTTTCCCTTTCCCATCCCCTTCCTTCAAGCCGGCAGAGCATCTGCGACACTTTGCTGTTGTAGATGTTCATGGGCTGCGGTCAGTCACTTAACATCAGGTGAATCGAATGCTCCGCTTGCCTGCTGTTACATAAAAGAAAATACTTCAATTCAATGTAATGGAATTTACCAAACCAGAATCTTTTTTCTTAGTAGTTTCGTAAATTTTTCTATAAAATATTCTCTTAAATTTTAAAATTTTACTGACTGTATCAAACCAGGAAGAAATTCTCATACATTTCACTAAAGGTTTCAACATAACCAGTTTCACCATAGCCCTGGTCGCCCACGCGCGTCCTGAGCTGTGACTCATGCTTCATGGCAGGTGCATGGGTGATGCTGTACTAGGTTTTCAACCAGGAAGTTATTATACTATTACTGGCTGTTTCGCGCGGCTTCTCCCCCGTAGCATAATCTTATATAGCCTATATTCATCTATATGTAGGATTCCAATGGTAAAAAAATTTTTCAAATCGGTCTAGTACTTTCGGAGCGGTTTCAATCAAACAAAAATCAAATCTTTCCTCTTTATAATATGTGATTCTCTATATATTAGTATGAAAATTAATCTTCATAAATTACCTTTAGTAATAATCTCAGAATATATGGAAAAAGCCCAATGGTAATTTTCGAGAATTCAAAAATGCATTCAACTAGGAAAGAATCTGTACTTATTTCATTGAAGTAATATTCATTGAATGCAATTTTTAATAAATGCATCCAATCAGGAAGGTTCTCAAAAGGTGTGCTAACTAGTTTCGCTGCCCTGATTGCGCCCACACGTCCTGTGCAGCTGTTGGGCGCACGCCGAGTGGCAGGTGCGTGCAGGAGCGTGGTTTTGTTGCAGAAAACATGTGTTGTTGTTTGGGGTATATTGGTTGAAAGGTGCAGTGTGGATTTGATTGTGGTGTAATTTTTGTTTCATTTTTCACGGTTGGTTTCTAGATTGATGAAGGTTAGATCGAGTTCGATCGATTAGGTTAGGATTCAAGGTTAGATGGAGTTTATTTGGCACTAGCTGAGCTCCGAGGTTTTATTCGCGTATATATGACGTTTCCGTAGGATTTTTGGGATAAAAGTATACTATGTCATTCCTGGGGTTTTAAAGAATTTTGGTACAAATTTTCATCCAGATCGGTCCTGTAGTTTCGGAGCCTATTCAATACAAACAAACAAATATTTCCTCTTTATCAGATTATGCAAGTTCGAGGATAAAGCGCAAGATACGCATTATGAAATTTCTTTGATAAAGAAAACGCATTATTTGATAACGCTTAAAGGATTCGTTGAATTTCTATATAACGATAAATATGCGGACCTATTTTGCCACTTTGCGAAACAATTCCAACTGTTTTATTAATTTTAACCTACTTATTTGTATAAGCCACTATTTAACTAGAAAGAAAGAAAGAAATCTTTATTCATTATAGGTTCATTTCATGGCTTAGAATGACTCAATATTACTTATTTTAATAAGACCTATAATGAAAAGGCCATGCACTCAGCATAAAGGTTTTAAAAACTTGCCACGCTGATTACTGCTTATTTATTCCACTTTGGTTTATTACGACTATTAACCATATTCGAAAAATCATTTCTGTATTCAATATTTCAATGACCCAACTTACTCTAAGCTAAGAGTAAAGTGCTCCTATTAGAACATTTATATGCTAATAATATAGTATTATTTTAAATAGATAATAGCGATTGCGTGACATTAATATTGTGGTAATAGATCGAAATACTATTATTAAGTTTCTTGACCTTTGTGAAAGGAGTTCATATATTTATTAAATTATATGTCAATAAAATTAGTCTATCTATGTAATGCTTCGTTTGAGCGTGTTGAAGATGAGTAAATTTTTCAATATTTTTAACTACAATACTACATACGTTCATAATAGTATTTTTCATAAAAATGAGTCAGAAGTGTTTTCATAGAAATGAGAGAACGAACCATTGGAAAAATAAAAAACTTTATGCCAAAAAATGGAACCGACTTTCTCACACTATAAAGCAGAATATAACTTTTATTTTATTTTTGAATTTCTAAATTGAAAAAAGGTTAAGGTACAATGCAAGTTATTATCCTTAATCCTAATGTTATTTCCTGAAATTATTTATTTACGCGTAATTTCTGTGAGTCGAGCACAATAACGATTAATCCGTTGTAAATAAACGAATTTTTCGTGGGTTAACCTCGGAGATAAATACGACGACATCTGCATATACATAACTTCAGATTACAGCCAGTATGTATGCATATAACACAGGTTACTACTATCTCGGTCAATAGCATTAAAGTCGTCATAGCTGATAAAAATGTAAACAAATTAACACCTGACGTGAGATGCGATGAGTCAAGGTTTCCTTACAATCATAATATTATGAGTATTTCTCTCGCGACGTTATTCATTCATATTAACATAATAAGTATTGAGTCACCTTTCTTAGGAATATCGCGTGCAAGTGTAGTTTTTATTGGTGGTATAATAGTTGGCGCTAAAGCTAAGCTTTATTTAAATTGACGATGATGATAATTGATAACCCGATTGGCGCAGTGGATGCGGCAATGGTCTATTGAGCCAAAGGGTTCGATCCCCACGAGTAGAAAATTATAATTTGATGAACATTGAAATTACCTACTGTCTGGGTGTTTATCTATTTAAAGTATGTATGCAAAGAAAAGTATAAGTACGTCTATCAGTTGTCTAGTTTCCATAGTACAAGCTTTGCTTAGTTTGGGACTAGATGACGAAGTGATAAATGCCCCAAAATATAATTTATTTTATATGAATAGATTACACTGGGCTTTTCAAACGTTGCTAATCTTGCAACAGATGTAGTTTGTAAAATAGTGTAGGAAATGAAAGGTTTGTTTAATGAAATACGATTAAACCGTATATTATGACCAATTGATCCACTTCGCTTGACTATAATTTATAGCCTAATGATAGATATGATTTTCTGTACCATAAAAGTAAAATTATAACTAAGCCTTCGCTGTCTGTTTGTCTGTCTGTCTTTTACCAGACAATATATCATGAACCGTAATAGCTATAAAGCTGAAATTTTCACAAATTATGTTTTGCCGTTGTCGCTATATACAAATATTAAAAATAAAAAAATAGATTATTACGTTATAAGTCTAGTACGGAACCCATTGTAAGCCAGTACAATTCGCTCTTGGCTGTTTTCTTATTACGTTATTCATTAATTTTAACATAATGTGCATTGAGTCACTTTTCTTAAGAATGGCACGTTTATCACGTGTAAAATTTGCAGTTTTATTATGTCTGCCTTTAAAATGGCGCCAAAGCTTAGCTTTATTTAAATATGTTTTTATTGTCATTACTAACGTCCGGTTTCTGATTCACTTTATACTAGTTTATCTATACTAATATTATAAAGAGAAAAACAATATTTGTTTGTAATAAATAGGAGCAAAAACTACTGGACCGATTTTAAAAATTCTCGCACCATTCGAAAGCTACATTATCCACGAGTAACATAGGCTATATTATTATAGATGCTATAAGTCTATAACATAATGCTTCGGGAGCGAAGCCGCACGGGACAGCTAGTCTATTCTATAGCTCTATACGTAACTGTGACAATTGTATTTCTGGGCATAGTTAAATTGCGTTTAAAATCTTACAGTTGACTTTAATGAATCCATAACTATTGACAGTTTAACCAAAATACTCAGAAACTGCGCATTAATAATTTTTACAAGGTTTAAATTCGTTGATTAAACTGATGTTTGTCAAACAATGTAAGAAGCGTTAAGAGCTTGTTTAAAATACGATTTAACTGTGAAAACCAATTGATCATGCTTGCTACAGTAATATACAACGATACAAATGATACAACGGGTTTGTTGTCATTAATTAAACATAAAATGTGGCCTTTAAATACACATTTACAGGCCTTTTTAATTTATACGTGTGTTAACTTATCTACGTAGATTCGCATGTTTAAATAAATAAGGGAATCGTTATTATATTAAATAAAATACTTTCTAAAGGATTTTAAACGGAATTTATTATACATTATTTTACATTATTACTAACCCGACGTTTCGAACACTTTACAACGTGCATGGTTACGTAATAATGTATAATAAACTGCGTTTAAAATCCTTTAAAAATATTTTATTTAATATGGAAAGTACTCACGTTAAAACAAACAAACGTTAGTATAACCTATGAGAAAAAAAACTTAAACCTCCGACCTTTCTTGAAAAACGGTAAAAATTGGAAGTCACTTCATAAGTGGACTTGCGATTAGAAAATATATTGTATCAATTGCACCATTTAAATGTTGAAACGAGTTTAACAGCAATTATGTAGGCTAGAGAGCATGACATTGCGCGACCTTATAGGCTTTAACTGTTTACCACGAATGGCTGAGGTCTGACCGTTCGTAACAAATGAACCGTGAATTTGTAAGTATTTGTTTCTTAATTTTAAAGCAAGCAAAGGAGCGTAATGTTGACGACTACCTATCATACTGTAGAGTAAGTATAAAGTTTAGTTAGTTGATTGTCAAAAGTCATAACAAAGCCTATCCGTCGACAGCGTATTGAAATCAAGTGCAAATAGACAGATTTGCCTGACTTTAGTAAGCAAAAGCATTGATAGAAGAGATTGATAGAATATTGAAAACGGCCGTTAATCATCTTTGTATCATTAAAGTATAGTTAGGAATAAATAATATTTCGAACCTCCACGACGTATTTTAAATATCACTCACACCAGCACGCAGGCACCTTATATGGTGACCCTACCAGGACCTAAGGAAAGATACACAACAATACCCGGAGTATTAGTCTCATAGGTACCGCTGGTCATCATAACATACTGTCAATCATATATATGGACAATATATTATGATTATTATTTACTGTGGATTCGTAAACACATAAATTTATAGTGTGAGGGGTACAGTACAATTCGATTAGGTAACGGTTTTTACTGCATATTATGTGTAAACTTATAGCCTGTTGTTTAGTGTTGTTTACAACGATTTGCAGGCTTTTGAGGTCTCACCGTTTGGTGATAGTTCAACCGTGAACTTGTTCAAATTTGCATAGCTTAGTCTGAGAGGTGAGGATATTTTAATATATTGTGTGTGTAGCAGTAAACATCAGTAGTCCAAAAATTATACTAATATCAACAACTAATACTTATTAATGGAATGCATTATTTATATATTAATTATCCTTTAAGTTTAAAAGTCATATAATCAATTTTATTACTATGCAAACAATGGATAGATTACCACATTTATTAGTTTTTAAATTATCTCATTTAATGCGTCTAATAGTAATTCAATTTAAATGCTATTACAATACTATAGTAGTCACATAAATAATACATTAAGATTGCCTTAGAGATGATCATATTAAATGTCTTAATTTAAATTCTAGTGTAAGAAGTTGCATGCTTAATTAAAATACCAACTTATGTATACGATTACATCATGAGAATGGTTATATTATACGTGAATATTATCTTCGTACCACATTTTATACATTAACCAAAATAATTAAATAATTGGGTTAAGTGTTTATGTGCAAAAATGTTCATATAAGATACAGTATTCTGGTGCTAAATTAATATGCGAATTAAAAATGAACTCTAGAAAATTCCCCGATCTAGTGAGTGAAAAGTCTTCTATAAAATATAATAATAAGTTGCGTAAAAATGACGTCTATCCATATATTATTTTACACCCTAACTCCTAACCAAGCGCAAAGTTTCGTTAGTTAATTATGCATGAAAATTAGAAGGATTTCTTTATAATCAAGGCGGTCCTCGATTTGTAACTGGTTCAACGCTAGCAGCGTTCATGAAATGTCTGATGATGTGACAGGTGCATTTAGATTGGTTATATACCACATTGTAATTCTTAATGCTCTCCACGTGCTCCGGTGTACTGCTGTCGAATTACACGGCTAAAGACATAAGCTTTTTAACTATCAAACCGGTCTTCGATCTACAAACTGGTTCAACTGAAGTAGAGCAGACGCAACGTTCGTCAGGTGCATATAGATCGCAGACAGTTATCTCAGCCACAAAATATGCTGTCCGCGTGCTCCGGTGCGTTCTGAAGTAGAACTCCACGCTGAAAATTGGAAGAGCTAATTTATTATAAAGCTGGTCCTCGGTCTACGAACTGGTTCAACTCTAGTAGTGCAGACGCGTGTGTCAGGTGTATTTAGATCGCAGACGGTTATTTCTGCTACAATGTAATTCGTGATGCTGGCCGCGTGCTCCGGTGTACTCTTAAGTCGACCTCCATTGCTGAAAATTAGATAAGCTAATTTACTATAAAGCCGGTCCTCGGTCTACAAACTGGTTCAAGTTAAGTAGAGCAGACGCGTCTGTCAGGTGCATGTAGATAGCTGACGGTTATCTTGGCGACAATGTGATTCTTAATGACCTCCGCTGTTATCTCTAGTCAATAACCGATCTACAAAAAAGAGTGTAGAAGAGATGACTAAATGCACTGCTACCGCAGACGGTTATGCTGGATAAAATGTAAATCGTCATGTCCTTCACACGGTGTGCTCTGCAAACGGGTCACGCGTCTCGAAACCGCATTGTAAACCGACTTCAAGTCATCAATGAGTTACACGATTACTATAGACCTTACCTTAATAAGCGCCTAATAAGCCGTAAATACAGTGATATTTAATTTTAAGCATTTTATATGAAATAGAAATATTATGTAATACTGGATAACGGTCTCTGTGGAAAGCTTTATCAATAGCGCAATAAGAGTGTTAATTGATTTTAAGACAAATCTCTAACATGTAACTCCATCGGAGACTGATTTAATATTCGATACAAGTACCCCGTGGTGGAGACATCTGTCAGGTGAATTTAGTTCGCACAGTTATCTGTGCAATGTAAACTAATTTGTATTGCCCTCTGCGTTCCAACTACGCGCGAAATATGTGCGTTACTAGGTTATGGTCGATGTGGGAAGAATGTATCAATAGCGCACTGAGTCTTTAACGGTTTGATACGAATTTTTTAACATGTTTCTCGATCGGAATCAGATCTTTCGATACAAACGTATCGAGATGCCTAGCAGGTGCAAGAAGGGTGTGAGCCGAGCATTGCACCATTGAGTCAAGCTCGCACCGGTGTAATGACCACCCTTAAGCAGAAAATCGGCGTGAAGCTGTATTGCACTGCTTCGTACGATAAACAGGGGCACTGAGGCCTGTATTCTCATCCCATTCCTCTCCCATCCTTTACTACTCCTCTCCCAATTTCCCATCATTAATCCTTTCCTTCAAGCCGGCAACGCATCTGCGACATTCCATGATGTAGATGTTCATGGGCTGCGGTCCGTCACTTAACATCAGGTGAACCGCATGCTCCTCTTGCACTTGTTGTAAGAGCACTTGCATAAAAAAGATCACACAGTTATCTCTGCTATATGATCTGTATTTCTATTGCTCTCTGCGTGCCGAGTGCCGTAATACGCGAAATATGTGCGTTACTAGGTTATGGTCGCCGTGGGAAAAGTTTGGCACAGAAAGTATACTCTTTAGTCGAGTTCAAACTTTGAATACGTTAACGAAATATTTATATTCAAGTCTTTTAATAGTCCGTAGATAAAATCTGAATTTGATATGTCATTATCTTCCACACCTTATCCTTATTCCTAGTCATTTAAAGCAACGCCCTCTAGTCCCAAACTAAGCAAATATTGTCCTATGGAACTAAATAGCAGAGATATACTTACTTTTTTTGTAAATACATACATACATACTATAGATAAATGAACATACCCAGATAGTAGAAAATTACAATGTTCATCATAAGATTCTACTCGTGGGGATCGAATCCACACCCTCCGGTGCAATATACTATTTCTGTATCCACTGCGCCGATCGGGTCGTCATGTTACTCAGTCAGTTTTATGCTCGTAAAGAAATTGATTGTTTTATTAAAATACATACAAAAGGCATTTATAATAAATACAGCAGACGTAGACGTTCCCTTATCCCTCATTAATTCCACTCGGCTCCCGTCTTCCGTTTAACAGCAGTACGATGATGTGATCCGTGAAATATTACTATGACCCTGTCTGCAGATATAATGTTACCGAGAAACGGGTTCGTAACTATGACAACCTTTGACGGGCTTAAATTACGGTTATAAATGTGACACTGATTTAAGTATGTTTATTTTTTTACATCCAATAGAACATACTACGATTACAGGTATTTATATCTAATGCGATAGATTTCTTAACAATAACAACATATATATACACTATTCATAACAAGTAATATAAAGAAGAGTCCTTGAAAATTGATTTAAAGTGCTAGTAAATATATCAATTTCCATTTGTACTTTGTAAATTGTTCGAATAGCGCTGATGAGAGCGGATTTTGCCAATATATTCTGGCTACTGGGATGGCGAGTAAAGGTGGTATATGATATTGTAATTTGAGACTTAGAAATAATTTTTATTATGTTTACCGTCCTGCACGGCATAAGGCATGAAAATGTACTTGGTGTCTACCATACTAAAAAAATATTACTTACGTAAATGGCGTTCTCAAAGCACCTCGAAAGAGGCCAATTTGGAAAATAAACATTTTGACTTTGGGATGGACTTTACCCATACATAATACATTTATCTCTCCCTTATGATGTCTGTTTGTCACCTTCACATTGTAACACCAACACGAGGATTTGATCCATGAAACCTTATATTCATCTGATCCTAACCGTGTAATATAATGTTACCGAGAAACGGGTTCTCTTAACTATGCCTTGACTTAACCTTTGACAGGTTTAAATCATTACAAAGGCTAATGTATCATGATATAATAGTTGACACCCATATTCATGAACAATACTATTCTAACAGTTGATTCGGGACAGAGTTTTCTTGTAGATTGAAATTCGTTACAACCATCGCATTGCCTATCCAATAGCCTTGCACTTTTCTCACAAATAGGTTATTTAATAAATAAGGGATACCTTCTCGTATGCTTCATAAATTATTCTCGCCTTCTCACCTTCCGTTTAACATTCCCAACATGATACGATCCGTGAAGTGTTACTACGACCCTGTTAGTGTAACGTTACTGCCTCGAACGGGTTATCTCGATTGTGACTTCGCTTTTGACGCAATTAAAACGAGATATGGGGGTACGCTGGTTTAATAAATCGTTATGAATCCTTTTTTTGCTTAACCCAGAAATATTTTTGAACTGATTGAGTCTGTTCACTGGATATAATGTGATATTTATCCTCCTATATTCTATTCATAAGAAATTAATCCATAATTTGCGATTGTACTTTTTTTTATTATGTAGAGCCAAAAGAAATGCAATTAATTTTATCTCTTTCATAAATTGGTCTGTATCTATCGGCAATCACAAAACTACGGAACAGTCTGGATTTTTAAGATTGTGTGAGGCCAGCCTCATAACTTCTTATTCTAAAGCAGTGATATTGTTAATTTTTATGGATTGTAACTAATATAAGGAGGCACTGTTCCTTGAGATACAAGTTACCACCTAATTCAGGGGACAGGACACTATTGTATAAGCTATACATGGTTTTTGAAAATAAACTTAATTCTATTTTTTTATTTATTTTTATTATACTCTACTTTTCGTTCAGTTTTGTCATTGAAAATCAATAAAAATAAATACAAATTCGTCCAGTCCACTAAGTTTTGTGTTAAAGAGTTCATTTGTGGGGTAAGGTATGGTTGTTGTTTATCCGTTTTCCGATCGATTTTCTTTGCCAAACCGGAAAATTCGCCACGATTCCATCGGGGATCGAACCAATGACTATCGTTTAATGCATACAAAGCACTGCATGAATTACAAGATGCATAATGCAGGCGGGTTTCGTAAGTGGAATCGGCGCTAAATTCTCGCAATCGGGGAAAGTAGCCCGGTCGCTTTGGCCTTGTGTTTCATGAGCTGTTTCTTGGTGGAGGGAAGGATTTGAATGTTAGTCTATCTTCTGCACTAATATTAATAGCATAGAATTGATTTGTTTGTTATTAATTAAAAATGCAGAAATCCGATGGTTTGTGAGGATGGATGAATGTAGGTTTGATGGTCTTTCACGCAAAAACTACTGAACCGATTATTATTAATGAGGAATCGTTGATATTGCCGTGTTTCCATATAAAAGGAAAACAAAATATTATGAGTTCGACCAGAATATTCAAACAAATAATGTCTTTTCTTTGTGATAAGGCAATTTTTGATCCAGCTAATAAATAAGCACTATAGATATAAATAAAAGAGTACATTTGTTGACATTAAAATAGGTGTGTTATTGGTCATTCAATTTTAAACTCTATGTTTCAGAAATAAGGTTTAAACTGAATTTTTCTCCCTATCTATAGACGGTAAATAAACCGTAAAAATGCATGTGTGCATTTATGACGTTATAAAAGATGTGAACGAAACATATGACGTGTTTACTTACGTCAAAATTTGAGTTCTTTTTTATAGACGAAAATACTTTAATACACTGACAGTTTAAAGCATGATGTTTTGTGTTAGCAATTGTCTTTTAAGAATTCCTACAAATAACGCTTCGATTCTACATTTTTAGTTCATTTTCGTCATAAAATTGGATATCAAAACGAAATGAAAGCTGATATTAAGCAACAAAGGATAATTAAAATAACATTGACCGCATAATAATCGCTATAATTATAATTTATTTAATAACTGCAATGCTTTTTCATTACACTTTCACTTCGCTTTTTGTATAACAATTACTCGTCTTCATCGTAATAATATCTTACTTTCCTATTATTGCAATTAATTATTTCGTTTATTATGGATATTTTTACGATTAAGCGGGCATTTGACTATAGTTTCACATAATCTTAGGTGATATAGTGATAGATCTAGGATGGAGTATAGCCGCTTAAGGAGTACATTTTATCTGGAATTCGTAATTATAAATAGCATACCGACAAAATTCATTTTATGAATTAATTTTAAGAATTGAAAACTATCTTACACCAGTCAGTATTCGACACATTGTGTTGGATTTTAAAAAGAAACTATATTAATTTGATATACAATTAAAATTTATTTAAATATACATATTTTTGAAGTAATATAGTATTTACTATATTAATTCTTAAGTGCGTTATGTAAGTTTTTATTGATTAAGGTCTGTATTAAAGATATATATTTCTAAATATCCAATTCTCACAATTATAGTAGGTAATGATAGCACAATAGCGAGCATTGAATTAAGAAATTGTACAATAAATTATAATATTTGAATTCGAATAAAAAATTAAATATTTCCTAACCCATTAAAGCCGTTAATGAATTCGTGGTGCAATCACATACAAATGAATATGATTGTATGCAATAGGGAACGATAGCCGTGTAATAGAGCCGACGTGCGCGTGCGCATCACCGTGACCGTAGCGCAGCTGACGGGGTTATTGTGTGACGTGTGGGAATGAATAGATATTATACTATTAATACTATTAAAAATTACATCGATATTTTGACTGAATTAGAGTTTGACTTCTCAAAATATTTATTTATTTTATTAATTGCTTTAAAGAAGTTCAAAATAAACTTACAAAAATATATTTTTAAATGTGCAAAAGGCGTCAAATATAATTTTGGTCAGAAAAAAAGAATAAATAAATTGCTCAATATTTGGCTTTTAAGTTAAACTGTGCTAAGGTCAAAATGATAGGTACATAAATTGCTTGGTAAATAACAGTCTCAGATTTTATCTTTGCATTATATATTTACAATTTAAATTGTAAGTGATATTTCGAATTTAAAATAAACTAAATAATATTTTGAAAATATCATTGTGATATAATTTTATTTTCGTCTGGTTGTATTTAAACATTTTTAACCTTTTACGAGATAAAATTACATGTAAAGCACGAAAAAGGGTCAAAAAAGCGCCTAGTATTTAAACAATTGTAAATAATGTAACAGGATTTATAAAGTACAGGTTTTATTGCATTAAACTGGTCCGTCGAGGTGAACTAGTAGGGTGAGATTTAACGCTGAGAAAAATCGCTTATTATTAATTGCGTTGCTTAAAATAGCGCACTGGAACGAGCTTTTGTATTTATAACGTTATAAGAAGTGTATAGGAATATCCTTTGAGGTCATTTTAAAGTGACTTCACCGATTTTGAATTAATACATTTAATTAATTTTCAAAACAATGACCAAATTTTTTTTCTTCTTTATGTATCTTCGTGTATACTATATTATATTAAGTGCAATAAAGAATTTTTCATTCATTCATTCATTCATTCAAATTTTATAAGACTAATATGATATTTTATTATATTAGAGACCAGATTTTTTTTGTTATATTAAAACTAGCTAAGCTCCGCGGTTTCATCCGTGAATATATGCCGATCCCGTTTTTCGGGATAAAAACATGTCAACACAAATCTTTGTACAAAATTTCATCCAAATCGGTCCTGTATTTGCGGAGCCTATTCAATACAAACGAACAAATCTTTCCTCTTTATAATATATGTTTTAAATACAACTTTTTGTATCATGTGCATGTCTATTACACTTATCTAGTATTGATCTACTTTCGATACGGATAATATTGAAGTTTTAACCCGCATCTATCAGCCTCTATCCTCGCTAATTTATTTTGCGAAATACATCCAAAAACCGGAACGAAACCGCAAAAGTACCGCTTCCAATTAATAAGATCGTACATTGTTATTCCAAGTAAACTTCTTTCGTGAATCGAACCCAATTCTGAATATGTCGTTAACATTCATTAAGGCGACGACGTCTCTTTTTTTGTACAAAAAACATGCAGAATTAATCAGGGTATTGATTCACAAATCCGATTCGGGTCGGAATGTAAAGGTTTCCGTCGAATTTTGTATGAATTTTATTCCCATTTTCGATATTTTTCGATCGGATTCGCATTTGTGAGTTGTGAGCTGAACCTCCACCAGTTGTCTTACAGTCATTGATAAAATAAAGAATAACGGTTACTGATTTAAGTTTTCTAATGTATGAAAAATAATACAGAAAAAACCTGAACAATATGGATCTACACTCAATGTACCGAAAAAACAAAGTCACTACTCGCATACTTAATATTTTATTTTGCATAATATTCCCAAGAGCAAACCGAAAACCGCAAAAGCAACAACTACAAGTCCCAATTAATAATAACTGCATTGTTATTCCAACTAAACTTCTTATACCGTAAACCGAACCCAATCCTGAATACGTCGTTAGCATTCATTAAGGCGACGCGTCAAAAGTCACTTTTTTTAACAAAAAACGCATGAAATGTCCCGTCTTTTTATGCTCCGTGACGCACGGTCGGGAACTTCCTCCCATTGTCATACGATGGGTACGGTTAACGAACTGGCTTAGTATTCAAATTGAATTTTTATTTGCACCCTTTGTTGAAAACGCACTATCATGTGACTCGATGGCGCAGTGGATGTGGCAGTGGTCTATTGCGCCGGAGGGTTCGATCCCCAAGAGTGGAAAATTGTGATCAACATTGTAATTTTCTACTGTCTGGGTGTTTATCTATCTATGTATGTATTTACAAAAAGTATGTTCAAGTACGTCAATCGAGTCATCTAGTTTCCATAGTAAGCTTTGCTTTGCTTAGTTTGAAACTAGATGGCGTTGTGTTAAATGTCACAGAATATTATTATGTATTTATTTATGCTATCTTTGGTAACTCTATTAAAATACGATTTTTGTGTCTCTGTGTCTCGTATTAAATTATTATTTAAGTAAAACAATATTTGAATTCGAATACAGGGCCTTGTTTATGTTTTGTAACGCAAAATGTGCGAGATTTTGCCCAACTTTTTTAACCCAACCCAAGAAAAAATTATGCACATATTAAAAAAAAAACATCAGTGTGGACAACGAAATGTAACGTATTTGATTAAATTTAATAAATCATATACATATGCTTCCTTGAAATAAATAATATATAGATTTGATCGAACGTCATCAGTAAAAGTTTGCGCAAATTTTAACAAGGCAATTCTTTTCATATCTCTAACGCAAATAAAGATTATTTTATCTAATCTCCTCGACTCTAAACTAAATATAAACATTGCATTAACATGTAATATTCTTTCATATGTAAATTGAATTAACATGGATGCAACGGATGAAATAGTACAAAACAACACACCCTATATTTAACACACAATTTCTATCTGTCTTATACTAGATTCCCAACCGCTGAGTGTCTATGAATCAGTAAGAGATGTTCAAATATAAACACAAAGACTTAGGTTTATGAGGTATATGGACATGGATATTTCCGCATTGTTATGTGTCTTATATTTATAAGGCTTACGGCCGTTTTCAATATCTATCCCTTGTTTTGCTTACTAAAGGCAGGCAAATCTATCTATTTGCACTTACTTAGATTTCAATATGCTGTCGACGGATAGCCTTTGTTATAACTTTTGACGATCAAATGTCATTTAATCTGAGATTATAATATATCCATTAGCTTTGATACATTATTGAAAATGGCCTTTAAACATGTAAATGTAATACGAGTGTAAAGTATCAACTCGTTGCGTGGAGTGAAGAAAATATGGTAAATTCAAGCTATTAGAACTATCACTTCCTCTAATGCTAACATACAAACATACACTACCTTAGCTCTAATATATGTATATATATATGTACAAGCGAAAGGGTCATAGATCGTATGAATCGGAAGCACCAGATTTACGAATCGTAATATAATTATAATAGATAGAATAGAATAGAAAAATCATTTATTGGGACTCACAACTCAATGCAATCACAAACATAATATAAAGAAGGGAAGTAAATCACTATATCACTAGCGAAAAATTGATACTTAGCGACATCACACTAGCAACTCAAAAATAACAGTATTTCTCCACTATTTAATGGATGTTATCATTTCATTAACCTACCTCTTGAAACACTATCTATTAAAGAAACCGCATGAAAATCAGTTTCGTAGTTTCAAAGATTTAAGCATACAGAGGGACATAGGGACAGTGAAAGCGACTTTGTTTTATACTATGTAGTTGTTAATACAATTTGACAATACAGTAACAGTTAACAGTATCTAATTATTCCAGTAAGTATAAACTGTACATATAAATAAACAATATTTTTAATAAAGATAAAATAGCAATCGTTTCATTATCGCGTACCAGGAAACATTAATAAGATGTTAGAAATAGTTGAGATTACATAAAAGCGCATAAAAAGTGGACGCCGTAACACTGATACGGCAACCGGCTCAGGCTGATATAACGACCGTTTTATGGCTGTTTACATTTATCTGTTGATTAAGCGAATTTTTTTATTTAAGAAATTTACTAGCAAAAAGTCTGTATAATTATATTATTATTATTTTGAGCCTGTAATGTCCCACTGCTGTGCAAAGGCCTCCCTTTAACTTTTCCAATCCTTCCTGTTTTGAGCTATAGTGAATTATATTATGAAGGAAAATTTTATATAACGCGCCTTACACACTACACATGGATTTGAAATAAAGAAAGTTTATTCCATACATAACACACACAATTGATTAGAATAACGAATTATAATAAAAAAAAGAAATTATAGTTAGGTGTGTAGTGCAAGCAGGGAATGGGTCTCGCCACTCAGCATTTGCCACACATTTGAAACATTCTTTCTGATTACGAGGCGGGTAAAACCGCATGCGAAGCGAAGCTTGTTCCATATTAGACACAAAACTAACTTTGGAAGTTATGCAATGAATGAAAATAGAAAGAAAGAAATAAAAAAAAGTTTATTTATGATAAAACACAATTATAAAATTGATGCTTAAAAATAACTTAAGAAATAAACACTATTATTCCAATACTAAGCTTATTACTATTCGATTGGTGGCTTTTGCGGAAAAGTGGTAGTTGAACCATGAACAGATGGGCAGACTGAAAATCAGCGCTGTGGGTGTAAAAACACAGCAGCATGGCTGAGTCTGCCCAATTGCCATGCTATAATGTAAGTTTCTTTTGTTATTTGTTCTGTCGCTGTATAAATGGCAATAAAGCTTTTTTTCTTTCTTTCTATTAAAGCATTTAATGCTTATTTTAAGCTTATAATATGCATTCTTTATTTAGGTAAATAAAGTTCAGGTCCAAAAGTCCTATTTTAAATAATAATGAGTAATATCGGAAAACATTCCTGCTAGTGATAAGAGACAGTTTGGTTTTCCCTGCACTCAATTATTTCATTATAATTTGTATTTATTATTAGTTACTTTCCTCTTCAATATTACTGCCACGCCTAAGGGTTGCTTGGTAGAGATCACCTGGAACGATAAGGCTGCACATTGTACGATATTCTAACACTACGGGTGTTACGTACGTGTAAGTAAGGTAATAAAATTATGCAAAGTAACATTTTTTCAATGTGTTTCAAAAACAATAAGACTTCATTGAAACGCCAAGTGACAAACCACTACTTAAGTATCGTCTCTGAATAGTTTTATGGGATCCTGTGAGTTGTGAGAATGATTATTGAGAATCCGGGTGTCATATGCCCGGTTCCTATAGAAATAAAACGAATCGATTTACTTACGGATAGTTCAATCTTGTACTAGGCGTAACGCGGCGTTAACATAACAACCAAAACTTGGTTCCGATTGGATTAAAACCGCTCGTTTAGGAAAACGATTCGTATCTGTTATACAATGACGGTCCCTCGTTAATAGGAACTCAGTGGATATCTCAGATTTGTTTCATGTTCCTCTTACGGCCGTTTTCAACATTCTATCTATCCCTTGTTTTGCTTACTATCAAATCTATTTGTACTTACTTTGATTTCAATATCCTATCGACGGATAGCCTTTGCTATGACTTTTGTCAATCTTACGTCATATAATCATAGATAATAATCTATCCATAATCTTTGATACATTATTGAAAACGGCCGTTAAAACTATTTTCAAAGCTTTTTACTGAAAATGAGTCCAAATGAGCACTACAGCCGTTATCTGTCCCGTTAAGATGGCGCGTAATCCCGCGTACTAAATCACCGCTTATCACCGCAGGAAACCTGACTGCTGTTTATAGACTATCGTTTATTTAATTAATTTATTTAAGATAGCTGATCCGCGCGGCTTCGCTCCCGTAGCATAATGTTATATATAAAAATGAATCGCGAAATGTGTTGGTAAGCGCATAACTCATCAACGACTGGACCAATTTGGACAATTCTTTTTTTTAAATGTTCATTGAAGTTCAAGCATAGTTTTTACGGCGAGAAAAATTCGAATTGCCGGGTCCACGCGAGCGAAGCCGCGGGCGGAAAGCTAGCTAGTATATATAGCCTATGTCACTCTTGGATGGAGTGGACCATGTTAATGTAGCTTTCGAATTCATATCGACTCATAATACATATAAACATAAAAGCCAATTAAATCAACCACAAGTGCAATTATGCAGTCAATCATTTGTTATTGTTATAATAATATTTCCACGTATGATATCGTATGGCTTCCTTTATTGGTCACTAATTAATTATATTTCCACTGAACTTCCTACATTGGTGTCAATAAACACAATAATTTCACTAGTTAATTACTACCTTTACTGAAATGCTCTTTAGGAAGTAATATTATAAAATAATGAGACATTTCAGATGTTTGGATATATATTACGAAATGGACTTTGATGTGGTATAAAGTTGCTATCTCAAGTGATATTATTAATTTGACGACCCGATTGGTGCAGTGGATACAGAATGATCTAATACGCCGGAGGGTGTAGGTTCGATCACCACGAGTAGCAAAATTATGATGTGATGAACATAGTAATTTCCTACTGTCTGGGTGTGCATTTATCAAGCATGTATGTATTTACAAAAAAAGTAAGTTTAAGTATGTATGTCTGTTAGCTATCTAGTTTCCATAACAAGCTTTGTTTGGGACTAGATATTGTGATAAATGTCTTGGAATATTGATTTATTAATCGTCGCGTACAGTCATATTTTTTTCCCTCTATTTCAATCCTTAAAAAATATTTTTTTCATATAACATTAACTACAAAGTACAACTGCCAAGTATAACGTACAATACATTATAACAAAGTAGGCGACCCTATGTCTAATAAAGATTAAACCCACTTCGTATTAACGCTTACCACTAAACCATGAACAGTAAAACAATTCATATGCAATGTGCTAATTATCGGCTAAAAATACAAAAAATGGGTCGGCGTATAATTAGGCTGAACGACGCGTGTGGTGCCCGGTCTGCAGGATTTTGGAGTTACGTCTTAGCTTATCTTATTCCGAGAGCTAGAAGTCTAGGACAATTTTTGGGGAATTTGAGGCAAACTGAAAACTTGTGTGGTCTTATGTGATAACTCGATTGACGACCCGATTGGCGTAGTGGATATAGCAATGCTCTTTTGCACGGAAGGGTGTGGGTTCGATCCCCACGAGTAGATAATTATGATGTGATGAACATTGTAATTTTCTGCGGTCTGGGTATTTACGGTTTATTTTTTTATTTTTTTTATTTTTTTATTTATATCTATTTATTTATCTATAGTATGTGTGTATTTACTAAAAAAGTATATCTATCAGTTAGTCTAGTTTCCATAGTACAAGCTTTACTTAGTTTGGGACTAGATGGTGTTTTGTTAAATGTCCAGGAATATTTATTTATTATATATTTATTAACTCGACATGGAACTGTAGACCTGGCTGGTGAATAAGATATATTCCGGGGAGTATCTGCTGTTTTATTATTATATGTAACTAGCTGATCCGCACGGCTTCGCTCTTTGTATATCACTACATAGTATAAAACAAAGTCGCTTTTTCTGTCATGTGTCATGTTGTATGTCCCTATGAACGCTCAAATCTTTAAAACTACGCAACGGATTTTGATGCGGTTTTTTTTAATAGATAGAGTAACTCATGAGGAAGGTTTTTATCAGCATTGCACCCGTGCGAAGCCGGGGCGGGTCGCTAGTAGCCTATAAAATATAGCAGGCTATGTTACAAGTGGATAATGTAGCGTTCGAATGGTAAAAGAATTTTTAAAATCGGCCCAATAGTTTTCAAGCCTATTCATTACAAACAAACAAACAATGTTTTCCTCTTTATTATATAGCTATAGTGTAGATTTATAAAATCATATTTTAAATGCCTATACATTATATTATTTGCGTTATAGTTATGCAAATAGTAATTACATTAAAATGAACAACATGGGCATACAAAGCGCTATAGCTGTGTACGTGATAAATGAAGTGACAATTGCTAGGTCATCGATCTGTATCTAGGCAGTTGGGCAGCGAGCACTAAGCCCGGTTTATATGGCGTTATCATGCGATTATTATAACCCCGTTTTTTAATTGAATACTTTTTAAAGGATTTTATTTGATACTAATGCGTAGGGTATACATATCTCCCGTTCACGTAGGATTTTCGGGTTAAAAAGTGTCGTATTATCCTTCCTAGGGTTTGAAAGAAATTTGGACAAAATTTCATCCAAATCAGTCCAGTAGCATCGGAGACTATTAACATTACAAATAAACAAACAAACAGACAAACTAGCTCTTCCGCGCGGCTTCGTTCCCGTAGGATAATGTTATATACTTATATAGCCTTTGTTCATCAGGGATAATACGATTGCAATGGTAAAAAAAACTTTCTTATATAGTTATTTTCTTGTGTTTGTTTTAATGCGAGTACTTTCCATCCTACTACTATTATAAAGGCGAAAGTTTGTAAGTATGGATGTATGGATGTTTGTTACTCTTTCACGCAAAAACTACTGCACCGATTATGATGAAACTTGGTATACATACAGGTAAGGGTTCAGAATAACATATAGGCTACTTTTAATCCCGGAGTTGCCACGGGATCAGACGTTACGCGGGTGAAACCGCGGGGCGCGGCTAGTATTAAATAAAACAGCGTTTAAAATCCTTTAAAAAGTATTTTATTTGAAATCTTTCCCCTTTATAATTTTAAAATAGATGAAAATCTCGAAATAAACACAAGAAAATATTAACCTCGTTTTTAACGAAACTAATAATATCAAAGCGAAATTATGACGAAATTTATTTGGTATTTTGGAAAGTTTTATAAGAATACTTCGTTGTTTTGGATGAGTTCTGAAATTATTATGATGTAGCACTTATTTAAATATATAATAATGTAGAGTTGAAGAGTTTGTTTGTATTTACTACTGTTCCAATTAAAAAAATCATCATTAATTAAGGAAGGTTTACGATTATATAACATTATGCTACGAATCAGCAAGTGTTGAAAATATTTGGTATTTTTAAAGTTTTATAATAATCCTTCGTTGTTTTGGACGAGTTTTGAAATTATAATGTAGTTATTTTCAGACAAGTGGCTCTTTTTAAATTAGTCTGTTTTTGTCATTGCGGAAATTAAGTTTTTCATAATATAATTGAGCTCGTTAACCAACTTCCAACGTAAAGAGGTTCTAATTTCATGCAAATATTATATCATATGTAATTCAATTAACTTTTGGACCATTTAAATTTAACTATTTGCTATTGTAGACCATATTTTGATGAGATGAAAGAGGCTATCAAATTGATTTATATTATAAAGTGAAAAACTTTGTTTGTTTGTAATGAATAGCCTTAAAAACTATTAGACCGATTATAAAAATTCTTTCACCATTCGAAAGCTACATTATCCACGAGTAACAAAGGCTATATTTATTTCATAGGCTGTATATAACATTCAGCTAGTAATTTATATATGTAAGCTAAGTTTGCTCATAATGAACAAACCAATACATAATTCTTTTTTATTGTTTGAAGTATTCAAGGTCTTGTATATGCTGATCAATATGGGTATTTTAAATATATTTTTACTGTCCGTAATAATATTGATTCACATTCTGAAGAATGCGGATGTCATCAAATCGGACGCTTTCTTTTTTAAAATTCTAAATATGTATTTATTCAAAGATTACATAAATGTGTATATAGAGTTATCGGATATTTTATATGTCCCGCTCGGTCTGGTGTGCAAAGTTCTTTCCTCTTTATATGTAATATTTTAAAAAAATCTGGCGTGCAAAGTTTTTCTATACTAATATTATAACGAGGAAAAATTTGTTTGTTCGTTTGTATTGAATAGGCTCCGAAACTACATGACCGATTTGGATGAAATTTTGTACAAGGCTTCTTTAAACCCCAGAAATGACAGGATAGTTATATCCCGAAAAACCTACGAAAACGGTATATATCTATATGCAGGTGGAACCGTGGAACTAGTAATTAATATATTGATAAGTAGTACCGCCTTAATTGAAGTTAATAAATTATTTTTCGCATAGTGACGCCATGTAATCGCAACAAGCAATTCGCGACACAAATTCACAATCGCATTGTGATGTTGATGAGGAAACCTGTTAGGCATTTTATTGGGTCACTTACTGGATGCGCGCGGATACTATATGTGACAAATCTGTGGATTTTTAACCGTCAAAAAAGGAGGACATACATATATAATGTACTAGCTTTCCGCCCGCGGCTTCGCTCGCGTGGACCCGGCAATTCCCGGCAATTATTCGAATTTTTCTCACCTTTTAAACCTTTCCTAGACCTCAACGAATAATTCAAGACCAAGATAAGATAAATCCGTTCAGCCGTTCTCGAGTTTTAGCGAGACTAACGAACAGCAATTCATTTTTATATATATAGATAGTGTATGAACATATAAGAGATAAACAATACACATTAGGCACATATTATATATACTAGGTTATAAATGGGTAAAATTTTTTTTTCAAAAGAGCTAAAATACAACATTTTTATGAATATTACCGCATTAATTTTCAGGATTTATAGACTGATTTGGAAAATTCTCTTTGCAAAAGAGTAGTGTCAGTGTGGTCCCATAGTCGGTGCTTTTCCCTATTTGCAATTTAACAAAATTTACACCGATCTGTACAGATTTCAACGAAAATTAAATAAAAATTATTTTCTATTTTTTATTTTGATTTTAAAATGCTTTCATTATTCGAAAGCTATATTATACACATTATTTGATATAACATTGTGATATGGGAGCGAAGTCGCGTGGATCAGCTAGTTTATTTATAAGTTGTCTACTTATAATCCAAAAGTGATGTATATTTTATTTGCATTTTAAATTACAAATTAAACCATCCTATAATCCTTATTGGCTTCGGATAAGCCATTATCACTTCCTCGTTCATTTATATATGTATATGTATATGTATATTTAAGTATTAAATATGTAAACAAGTGACAATTATTCATCACAAGAATGCCACATCTATGTGGCATTCTTGTGAAGAACCTTAACCATACGTTTTATTATGATATTAATTAATCAATGTGTAACACTTTTACATGTAATTAATTGTTATTAAATCGTTTTATCTACACTAATATTATAAAGAGGAAAGCCTTGTTTGTAATGAATAGGCTTAAAAATTACTGGACCGATTTTAAAAATTCTTTCACCATTCAAAAGCTTCATTATCCACGAGTTACATAGACTATATAACTTTATGCTACGGGAGCGAAGCCGCGCGCAGCAGCTAGTTCTTAATACATTGATATTAATGAAACCGTATGTTTGTCCCAGGAAGTCCCGCAACGGAATTTTCCCGCTACACTCTAGTCCGGCCGACCCTGCACCACGCGAGGACGAAGCGGGAGATCACAACCACTAGACATACGGTGAGAAAAATGTTTAAGAAATAATAGAAAAAGTCGGTGCCTTTATCTATTTTCAATTTAACAAGATTTTGCACCGACTCTGTATAGATTTCTACAAAAATAAGATAAAAGTTATTTTCTACTTTTTAGAGTGGAAGTCGTTTATATTTTTTGGCAAAAACTGTTTATTGAAATGGATTCTTAAGGCCTCGATTTACAAGCCAGATTTTTACGAAAATGAAAACTTGGATTTTTTAAAAATTGATTTATTAAGCTAGGAATCGAACCCGTTGATTTTGTATTAATATAAACTCAAAACTCATTATCTTTGATAATCGATTTACTTAAAGATTTAGCCCTGACGGTCCATTTCATGAATTCACCTTGTATCTATATTATAAAGAGGGAAGATTTCTTTGTTTGTTTGTATTAAATAGGATCCGAAATTACATGACCCATTTTGGATAAAATTTTGTACAGAGATTTTTGGAAACCCCACGAATAATATAGGATAGTTTTAATCACGAAAATCCCATGGAAACGGGATATGTACGCGGGAGAAATCTAATCTAATAATATTGTTGTAATAGTAATAATAGTTCCAATTGTTACATACAATATATTACTTATTAAAATGAAGAGAATAAGCGAGCGAGCGGCATTGCCACAAGTCAAAATCGTGCTACAGTTAAAGTAAAATCTTCAAATAGCCTAGATCTTAATGATGTTTAATAAAAATAAAAGTAAGAGAGAGTGGATAGCTACTCTCGTTATTTGTGACAAAAAATAGTATGCAATGTGTGTACCTAATGATTTATGTTACACTTTCTATTGCAGTATAAAAACATTATGTGTTATTGTGAGTTCGAAAGGAATTAAAAACATAAAAAAATACAAATTAGAAAGTGTACGTGCCTTTGTAGTAGATTTTATTTCTTTTTTGTAGTATTATAAAATTTTCTTCGTAATTCTTAACTGTTTAATTGAAAATTTTCACACATATTTCAACTATCTAATAATACACGAATTGCTTGTTTTTTTTAATTATCTACATAATTAAAGTTACTAAATTCTCGTTGTTTGACTAGCTCTAAATGGTATTTAATCATTGCATAAAAAATGTCTCAACACGGCATTCGCTTCGCCTTATCAGTAACAAATTATCTTAATCTAGCGCGAAGGTCTGTGCTAAACTTGATCCGAATTGCAATAGTCATTTTGACTATAACTATATGTATCAAATCCGGTAGTACATGACTAACACCCGTATTCTAATACGTATCTCGAGCATTCCTCGACTTCACTCAACCTCTGAAAATTTACATTCTGAGTCGGAAAAAAACTCTACTAACTCACGTCCACTCACGTTAAGAAAATTTCGGAGTAGAAAACTTAACAACTCAATCCGTTACTTCGATCTATTTATCAATCAAATATTGTATTTTTATGTTATTCAATCATGAATTTTCGATTGAAAGTTGTCATACGTCATATTTGACGTAACCTGGGGGAAGTAAAATTAAGGTAACTTCTTAGAATACAGGTCTTACAGTTATATTTGGGACTAGCTGAGCTCCGCGGTTTCACCTGGGTATATATCCCGTTACCTTGGGATTTTCGGAATAAAAACTATCCTATGTCATTATCCTGGGGTTTCTAAGAATCTCTGTACAAAATTTTATCGAAATCGGTCTTGTAGTTTCGGAGCCTATTATATACAAACAAATAGGAAATGGATTAACACAGGATAGTTTTAATCCTACGGGAACGGGATATAAACGCGGATGAAACCGCGGAGCTCAGCTAGTTATTATATAAAACCGTAAGATATCACACTTTGGTGGACTTTAATTAACCAACTTCTCAAAAAACGAGGAGGTTATCAATTCAGAACGTGTATTTTTTTACTGTGATCATCAACAGTAGAACCATCAGGGCTTTATAATGTTATTTAAACAACAAGCTTCCCACATAAAAAACCTTTTAAAACTTCCTCGAATTTCGAGGAATTCAATCTTGAGACGGGTTAATTCATTTTAAATTATAGTTTCGCAAACTTTTTGCAACGAACGGATATGGTCTAATATTTCTGACCTCTAATTTTTGAAACCTCGATCCATATATCATTGCGACATCAAATGTATTAAATGAAGCGTCAAAATTACGTTGTTTTGTTTACTTTATGCAGCTGTTTAGGGCTGGAGGCTGTTCGAAATGCCGTATGTTAGAGTTCGGTTTGTTTAGGGTTGCTTAACAAAAGTTTTTTGGTGTTCACAAACTTGTGGTGGTGTACCGCTACATAGATTAATTCATTTAACAAATTCGCTGTTCGCTCTCCCAATGCGTTTTTAGAGATCGTTAGATCTACAGCACGGATTTTGGTGCGGTTTCATTTAATTGATTGAGTGTGAAGCCGGACCAGGTTGCTTGTATATTTCTATGCGTAATACTATGATTAAAACACATATGTTTGCTTTGTTCCCTACTTTGGAATAATTACGTGGATAAAGTAGTATGAAATTTATTTACAAAGCTTTATAAGATAAAGAAGAGCAGATTATAACATATAGATACATGAAAATGAATAATTTTTATATTTTGCAAATTAGAAATTCGACCATTGCCCAATATGAATTAATGAAAATATATGAATATATCATTGATTTTTATAGTTTTAGTCATATCCAAAAGTTTAGTAAATTAAAAAAAATAGTTTTGACAACCCTATCTATTTTTTAAACTCTCCAAAGCTAAATAACATGAGGGGATCGCCATACTGCATACAATTAGATTAAGATTCTTTTGTGCATTGTTCCGTATTTGGGAGACTTTTAAAATGACTTTCATATGGCTATTTCCATATTCCTATACTCTTGACTTATTATGGTAAAGACTAAAGAGCTTCTCAGAATAAGGTTTGTGTGATCTGTGCTTTGTGATTGCAATAATAAGTCGGTTAAAAATAAGGAAGTAATTGTTGTATAACTATACGCTTGGCGAAGGATAACGACTTTTTTATCTAATGTCACTATAAATGTTATATACAAAATAGAAATTATCCATTCTTGGAAGTTATTAAAGTTGTTATTTTTCTAAAATAATATGTTATAATTAAATTAAAAAATGTTTTACCAAAAACAGCAAAATATTTTTCCACGTATATGAGTATGATGGAACAAAATTTACATGTTATTTATAAGTTAAGTTAACTTGCATAATATTAATTTATTTTAATTGTACATGTGATTGGGACTGCTGTTTTAATAGTTTCACGTCACAGAGGGGTCCGAACGGAAGACCAGCGCTGGTTGCCTGCAACCAGCACGATGCTGAGTTCGAACCTTCTCGCACCAATTATGTGCATATCTATTTATTCACTTTGTTTTGTTTATTTTAGTATATCTCTGTAAAATATATGGATGTGCATCGTTGTTGCAAATAAATATTTTTCTTGCTTTAAAGTGCACCAACCTTTAAGCAATCTACTTTTGCGCACTCCAAAGTCAAAGTCAAAATGTTTATTTTCCAAATTGGCCTCCCTTGAGGCGCTTTTAGATCGTCATTTACATTTGCATAATAAATATATATATATATTTTTTTATGTACCATCGATTCGGAAGGCTGTCTCTCCTGCGCAGTCCTCGCAGCGCAGCTCCTCTCCTTGTATAAAAATAAATAAATAAAATATATTTATTTTATTTTCAGAATGGCATCCACCACCCGGCGGTGACGCTGACAGTCAACATTGACAATGAGGAATACGTCCTCGACCTTCGGCTGAACGAGGGTTTGGTGGCGGGAGACCACGTGGTCAGCTATCAGAAGAATGGAGAGACTGTCTTGCACAAACCAAGCATACAAGTGAGTTTTTTTTATAGAAGAAGAGCGAGTGGTACACCTGATGGTAAGTGGTTACCGCCGCCTATAAGCACCCACAATACCGGGGTCTCGTGGATGTGTTGCCGGCCTTTTAAAGAGTGATATGCTCTTCTCTTGAAGGCCTCTATATCGTACCTACTCTAAAACACCGCTGGAAGCTGATTCCATAGGGTTGTTGTGCGTGGGAAGAAATTACTTCTAGTATGACTGTTACTTCTTACGGTTCGACTGACGCAGTAGTGACAGTGTAACAGTCAATTGCGCTGAAGGGTGTGAGTTTGGTATGCTTGAGGAGTACGTGCTTGATCTTTGGCTGCACGAGGGTCTTGTGGCGGGAGACCACGTGATCAGCTATCAGAAGAATGGAGAGACTGTCATGCACAAACCTAGCATACAAGTGAGTTTTTTTTATAGAAGAAGAGGGAAAACGAGCGGTCCACCTGATGGTAAGTGGTTACCGCCCATAAGTATCCACAATACCGGGGGTCTCGTGGGTGTGTTGCCGGCCTTTTAAAGAGTGATATGCTCTTCTCTTGAAGGCCCCTGTATCGTATCTACTCTGAAACACCGCTGGAAGCTGATTCCATAGGGTTGTTGTGCGTGGGAAGAAATTACTTCTAGTATGACTTTTATTTCTTACGGTTCGACTGACGCAGTAGTGACAGTGTAACAGTCAATTGCGCTGAAGGGTGTGAGTTTGGTACGCTGAGGAGTACGTGCTTGACCTTCGGCTGAACGAGGGTCTGGTCTTACGGCTCAACTGACGCAGTGGATGTGGCAACGGCCTATTGAGCCGGAGGGTGTGGGTTCGATCCCCACGGGTAGAATATTATTATGAGAAGAACATTGTAATTTTCTACTGTCTGGGTTTATGATTATGAGAAGAACATTGTTATGCTGTCTGGGTTTAATCACAGATATATATAGATTCAAGTTTTAGGCCCGTATTCAGAGTTGTATCTCAAGCTATGATTCAAGTCTTAATTCGAGATTTGAGTCAAGATTTGATTCAGAACGTTTGCTCGTTTATTATGGCTTCCCTAGATTTAGGGAAACGTTTGCTAGTTTATTCTGGCTTCCCTAAATTTAGGGAAACGTTTGCTAGTTTATTCTGGCTTCCCTAGATTTAGGGAAACGTTTGCTTCTTTATTCTGGCTTCCCTAGATTTAGGGAAACGTTTGCTAGTTTATTCTGGCTGGCTGGCTTCTCTATTTATGATATCACGTAAAATATCTTATAATTTCGTAATGTATATTCCAGGATTTGGACATATGCCAGTATTCTGGCACGGTCCGGGGGCGGCCGGGCTCCTGGGTGGCGCTTTCCACTTGCCACGGAGTCAGCGGGGTCATATACGACGGCAAGAGGATGAAGTACATACAACCTGCTGAAGGTAAAGGAGATTTTATCGGGTTTTTATTGTCTTTACCGGTCTGTCACAAGCTTTCATTCTAGTGCATACTATAATTGAGTGTTATACTTTAGTAACCAGAATGTATAGTTATCTATGCAAATTAATTATGGTCTCATCAACCATCGTCTATTTATTTTTATAAAATTTATTGAAGTCCGGGTTTTACAATGTAATAAATTAGTAAAACAAATAAAATTAATATTACCTGATGATGAATGCTAAAAACTTAAAAAGCCGTTGTAGTTAATATAAAAGTGATTTATAAATAATAAATGGATGTTTCGATGTTTCGAATTTTTATGAAATTTTGTTATAAGTAGATAGACTATTAACTGGATAGGGTGATAGGTTATCTATTAATGTTTGATGCAGATTTTAATGTCTGTAAAACCACAGCCAGAAGCTAGTACTAAATTATAAATTAATATTAATTTCTTTATTACAGCAAATAAAATCGACTCCCCCCACTACGTGTACGAGCATACGGACATGAACACCAACTTCACGTGCGGTTACGCGGGCGGCGTGACCGACAATATACACTACGACCAGGGCCTGATGGACCGGCACGCGAGGCAGAACGGCCTGAAGATGAGTCGCGTTTCACGGGTGAATATATTTTGTTATCATTCGCTTGAAATGTAGATAACCTCACGATATACACTACGACCCGGGCCTGATGGACAGGCACGTGAGGCAGAACGGCCTGAAGATGAGTCGCGTTTCACGGGTGAATATATTTTGTTATCATTCGCTTGAAATGTAGATAACCTCACGATATACACTACGACCCGGGCCTGATGGACAGGCACGTGAGGCAGAGCGGCCTGAAGATGAGTCGCGTTTCACGGGTGAATATATTTTGTTTTTATTTTCTTCTTTAAAATTAAAAATAAAAAAGCAGTCCTTTTTTTCGTGTAGGTAGTCTTGAAATATATGTTATTTTCTTTCTTCAATACAAAGTAGATAAAAAAATAGTAAGTATGAAGTAGGCAACTGTGGTCTCGGTCACCCTTGATCAATCTCGCTGTAAAGGGTGGGAAACGTCAGTTTATTAACTATGTTAATGTAAAATTATGTATAATAAACCGCGTTTAAAAGCCTCTAGGCTTTTCGCGAACTTGCCAATTAGGTGTAATGTGATTTTTGTTAAGTCAAAATGTGTCAAATATTATTAGTATTATTTACGTACTATATTTTTCTTTAACAGTATATAGTACGCTGACCCGGTATATAGTACAGTACTATATATTATATTACGGTTGGCAACCCTAGATGACGCGGACGTCTCCGGCGGTAGCGGCAGATTTTCAAGCGATACTATACATTATAACGTCGAGCATAAAGTTTAAAATCATATAACAATAGCCGCTGCGCGCCGCTGCTATCTTAGTGTGTCTTGACCCTCCAAAGTGCTCAGAATATTATATGCTATCATTTTACTTTTTATTCTTAAAATTCAAATTCATTTATTGTCACCAAATAGAATAATAACAATGTATATTTAACCCAGGCACCTAATGTAGCATTAGCTGTATTTCAGGGTCCTGCGTTTTACAAAAAAATATGCACAAAAATAGCCATTCAATTTTATGATTATTAATTACAATGAATAGATTTACTTATATTACGTCTAGATTAAATTTTTAATTTAGATATCACTACATAGTATAAAACAAAGTCGCTTTTTCTGTCATGTGTCATGTTGTATGTCCCTATGAACGCTCAAATCTTTAAAACTACGCAACGGATTTTGATGCGGTTTTTTTTAATAGATAGAGTAACTCATGAGGAAGGTTTTTATGTATAATATCATCCATTAAACCCGTGCGAAGCCGGGGCGGGTCGCTAGTATATCATATTTATTTAAAAAGTAACCAGTTTTTAGAATTCCCTTAAAAAAACAAAATTATATTTTTTTTTCAGTATAAACGTGAAACGGACGACATCCAAGTCCGCGGACCGTTCAACGCCAACAAGCTATCACGGTACGTGGAGCTGGTGTTAGTCGCAGACAACCGCGAGTTCAGGGCCAACGGGGAAAGCATCTCGCTGATACACCACCGGCTGAAGGACGTCGCTAATATTATTAACTCGGTGAGTACTAGTTATAGTACGAGTAGTAGTTATATGACTAGTTTGACTGCTCGGTTGGCGCAGTGGTTACGTCAGTGTCTATTGCGCCGGAGGGTGTGGGTTCGATTCCCACGGGTAGAAAATTATGATGTGATGAACATTGTAATTTTCTACTGTCTGGGTGTTAATATTTATAGTATGTATGTATTTACAAAAAAAAAAAGTTTGTTTAAGTATGTTTATCAGTTATCTAGTTTCCATAGTACAAGCGTTGCTTAGTTTGGGACTAGATGGCGTTGTGTAAAATGTCCAGGAATATTTATTTATTTATTTATATATATTTATTAGTAGTTATATGTCCAGGAAACGGTAGAACGTTACGACTAAAGCCTTGAAGTGTATTTTGTAGTATAATAAAGAGTAAATAAATAAATAAGGCGGTCATATGTTGATGTAGCTGATGACTGCTTGACATCTCGCTTATAAACTATAAAATGTAGCTAATATTGATGACTCGGTGTTACTTACTATACAAAAAAAATCATATAAAATCGACTTAAGAAAGCCATTATAGTCTAAACTTCCTATATTCCTTCCTTCCTATTAGCATCATAATAAATAATCTAAGAATAGGCAAAAAACGTAATTATAAATTTATAACTTTGTAAATACGCTTCCATCGTTTCTAACGCGCTAAAGCTGCGTTCCAACAGCCTCGACTTATTTTTACTTCCAAATTAAAAAAAAAACAAAATGAGGTTTATTTTTGAACTACTAAGACTACTTCTAAATGTTTAATACTGATTAAAATATAAAAAAATACAGAAAATTTTCATGTGAAAGTATATTTTTCAGAATGTATATTCTTATTAATTTTCCAGGTATACGCCCCCCTAAACATATTCATAGCGCTCGTTGGCATCGTGGTGTGGACAGAGCGAGACGAAATCACGTTAGAGGAGGACGGCGATAAGACTCTCACCTCCTTCTTACACTATAGACGAGAGAGACTGGTGCGCGATATACCCAATGATAACGCGCATTTGTTGACGTGAGTACAAGTTTTGGTAATAGATGGCGCTGTTTTAAAACTTAAAATATTTTGATAAATACGTGCATTTATTGTAGTCTAAACTTTAAAGTTTAATATTTGCAATAAATTATAAAGATTCAAAAAACGAAATAAAATTTTAATGTGAAAAAAATACCTGTGTTTTTGCTTTTCTTGACATAATTGATAGCTACTTAATCACGTGATACATCTATACAGTCTTTATGATTTAAGATGAGGAAAATTGTAACAATGTAAATTGTCCATTGTTTTCTCGTAACGAAACAATAATTATTAATGAGTAATTTAAATGTTAATTGTTCTAAATCTTTCCAATTAATAGTAAAATCTACTTATATCGTATTGTATAGAATCCTAACGCATTTATTTTGTTTATAAACTTTGGCTTTATCTAAATTAAATATTAAAAAATATTCTTCACTTGTTGAGCGTAAAATTAAAAGATAAAAATTGCAGGCAAACGTTTCTTACAATATAACTTTCAATATTATTAAAACTATCCTATGTCCTTCCTTCGTTCAGTAGTTTAGGCGTGAATAAGAGACAGACAAACAGACGGAGCTACTTTCGCATTTATAATATAAGAAAGGAAAGGAAATAAGGATTTATATCGACTTTCTTCAACAGCCGGCAAAAATTCAAAGATGGCGTCGTGGGCAAAGCGCTCAAAGGACCAATATGCACGTTCAATTTCTCTGGGGGCGTGGCCACCAACCATTCTGACGTCATCGGCCTGGTCGCCATCACTATTGCACACGAAATGGGCCACAACTTCGGTATGGAGCACGATACGGAGGTTGACTGCGAGTGTCCAGAAGAGAAGTGCATTATGAGCCCGTCCAGCACTTCGGTGACGCCGTCGCATTGGTCTTCGTGTAGTTTGCGATCGTTGGCGCTGTCCTTTGAAAGGGGCATGGATTATTGTTTACGGTGAGTCATAGATTAAAATATATTATTTTTTGTAAATAAGGCATGACACTGAAGCGAAGTTGTCTGCGAGTGCGACGGGAAGTGCATCATTGCTCAATCTACTTATCACAATATAATAAATAATAATGTTTCTTTATTATAGGGCATGATACTGAAATTGGCTGGAACTTCAATAACTTCTTACTCAGTAAATCTTTTTTATTTGACTGTCCCGTTAACATGTTATATGAATCAGGTTATGTGAAAATTTAGTCCTTCGGGCGATATCGGTAGCATTAATGTATTGACATAGTCCAAAATTTCAACTAAATCGTTTTAGACGTGAATAATAGACAAACAGACAGAGTTACTGTCGTATTAATAATATTAAGTAAGGATTTATAATATAAGTAAGGAGAGGATATTTTATTTTTCACAGCAACAAGCCCAAGCAACTGTTCGACTCGCCCACGTGCGGCAACGGCTTCGTGGAAGCGGGCGAGCAGTGCGACTGCGGACTGAACCCCGCGCCCGCCTGCACCGCGTGCTGCGACCACCGCACCTGCGCGCTGTGGCACAACGCCACGTGCGCGGTGGGCGAGTGCTGCGACACACGGGTATACTCAGATAAAACAATAAAATTGAACAATTGAATTATTTACATCATAATGTTATATACCCGCCCGAAATATGGGTTCTTATCTAGCCTTATTTTAAAGAATATTAGCGTTTTGTACTTCTCCTACACATTAAATATAAGTGTGCCAAATTTTATGCTCCTGCGTCCGCGCAATTTTCGTAAAATTGTTTGACAGTTTTTGCATCACGTATTAATATATTCACTTCCAGACGTGTCGGCCAAAGTCGCCGGGCACGCTGTGTCGGTCAGCGGACAAGGAGTGCGACCTGCCAGAGTACTGCACCGGCCATTCCGAGTTCTGCCCCGGTGACGTGTTCAAGATGGACGGCACACCTTGCTCTAACAACCAGGTGACGAAACAAAATACTTAAAAAAATATATCAATATATTTATTTGCCAGAAAAAACAATTTAAATTTTTAAAAATATTATCAATGGACTAGCACCGCACTAGGCTTAACCTGTATCGCGGGGCCTTATAATGACTACCATAAACAAAAATTAAAACGGTCTTACACTATAATAAAGTAATAATTAATAATAAAAGAAACACAAAAACAATATTTACTTCTTCCACTTATTAAGCAGACTATGGTTTTCGAGAATTCTAGATTGGGTAGATTATGAAACAAACTATAGCTAAATTATGACCAAATTACACAAAATTTAATATTAACTGTGATATATAATCTGTATTATTGTTAAGTTTCATCCAAATCCGCTCAATAATTTTGCCGTGAAAGAGAAACATACAATCGATTCCCACAAAGTTTCGCTAAAAACATTTTTTTCACACTTTGCACTTTAACTTTGTCACTTTGCACTATAACTTTGTCACTTTGTGTGCAGGCATACTGCGTGCGCGGCGGTTGTCGAACGCACAGCGACCAGTGCCGCCTGCTGTGGGGCTCCACAGGTGAAAGTTCTGACACACGCTGCTACACCGCTATGAACGTCAAGGGCGATAAGTGAGTGTTATGTAAAGAAATAGCTAAAGAAGTCAAACTCCGTAATGCGCTCTCGGGATATGCACACATTGACACCGCTCACTGACACAAAATCTTGGGCTACATCGGAACACTGTCAAAGTGATTGTCATGAATTTAAGACATTTTTCTGTATATGTGTGCGTACCATGTTAGTGTGAAACGTGAAGTGTATATGAGGTTTTGACTTCTGTACCTATCTATTTTGTGGTGTTATATACTGACCAATGCTTCCTGTTGTGGTATCCACCGGTGAAAGTTCTGCTGCTAAACCGCTATGAACTTCAAGGACTATAATTGAGTATTACGTCACAAAATAACAGAAAACATAAAGATACAGGTGTCAAATTACCCACGAAGCGTGCACTAGTAACGCACTCATTGACACTGTTCACCCATTTGTTGGGTTTAAAAAATAAAAAAAAAACATTGGAATAAAAAATTCTAAAAGACTAGCATCGGGCAATTTTTATGTTTTTTGTGGTAAGAAAGGCGCAAAAAAAAAACAAATTTATAAAATAATTTATGTCGCAGAAGAAAATAACATTGATATTAAAAGCTACAAAACAAGGTATTGCCCAGCAGTGAGACTCAAATGGCTTAAAATAATGACTTAATGAATGAATAATTTTTTGTTCAGAAATGGCAACTGCGGCTACGCTCGCTCAGACTCGTCCGTGTTCTACAAGTGCCAGCCGTCGAATGCGCTGTGCGGCCTGCTGCAGTGCCGCCATCTCAACGAGAGACTCGAGTTTGGAATGGAGTCTGTCGCTATGCTGAGCGCGACGTTTTTGAATAATAACGGTATGCAATATATATTATTTTTTTTTTGTTTATTCACTACAGGTAACATGCAAATACAGATATTAAGTATCAAATATTAATTTCTATGAAAAATATTTTAAATCTCGTTTTTTTTTTATGTCAAGCACTTATTAGGTAGGTATAGTACTAGTTAGATATAACTAAATTAAATTCATATATTTAAAAAAATGTTTGTTTTTGAAGTACGAATCAAGTGATTTAATCTTAAAAATTATCTGACTTAATATTTCTTTGCTAAGCTAGAATATTAAGCCAACCATTATGGTTTTGCTGTTTTGTAAAGTTTCGTTATTAGGGAAGTCTTTATTATATCTATTTTGTCTTTTTATACTTATTGTTTATCATAGCTGATAATTTTTTTAAACAAATGAGCCACTATAATGTAAATGAAGAATTTATTACTATTTATATATAATACTAGCCGATCCGCGCGCCTTTGCTCCCGTAGCATAATGTTATAAATATAGCTTATAAAATATAACCAATGTTACTCGTAGGTAATGTAGCTATCGAATGGTGAAAGAATTATTAAAATCGGTCCAGTAGTTCTTGAGCCTATTCATTACAACCAAACAAACAAAGTTTTCCTCTATGAAATATTAGTGTAGATAAAACAATTTGAAATAATTTCAGGTACTATAATACCGTGTAGGACCGCGATGGTGGATCTAGGGCTGAGCGACGTGGACCCGGGCATGGTGCCAGACGGGGCCAAATGCGGGGAGAATATGGTTCGTATACAATATTCATTTCAATTGACTTCTTCCCAACCTATATACAACAATAATACTTTTCTTATCTTCTCCTTTTCCTTTAAGCAGGCAAGGCATTTGCGATACTTTGCTGTAGTAGATGTTCATGGGCTGCGGTCAGTCACTTAACATCAGGTGAACTGCATATCCCTTTTCGGAATGGCGACCATATTTAGCAATTTTTTCTAAGCAACCTGTCACAGACTTATATTTATATATTTTATTGACCCTGGTGCAACATTGTTTATTTTTCAGCCATGTTAAAAATACATCATTTGGAAAAGAGCAGTCTAAAAACTCGTTTTTTTAAGGTTCCGAACCTCCAAAGAACTAAATTGGAACCCTTATAGGACTTCGGTGTCCGTCCGTCTGTCTGTCTGTCAATAGCGTTTATTTCTATTACAGATGTGTCTGAACACGAAATGCGTGCCGGTGCAGTCGGTGATCCGCGCGGTGTCGGAGCGTGAGTCCGCCGTGTGCCCGTCCAACTGCTCCGGCCACGGCGTGTGCAACTCAGAAGGTGACGTTTACATTGTTTTTGCATTGATGAGAAGGGGGGGGGAATAAATAAATATTCAGGGACAATAAATTTATTTATTTATTTAAGAAAAGAAACCAACAGTCGCTTAAAAACAAATTACATATTATAAATCTGTTTACATATTGACCTACAGTTTCATTTATGTAAACATTGTAGTATGTTTTAACATTATATAACCTTATTTAATTTCATACACTTTTTGTTTGTAAGTTGTTATTTTGTTTAAATATTGCCATCTAGTCCCAAAGTAAGCAAAGCTTGTATTATGGACACTAGATAAGTGATAAACATACATACTATAGATAAATTAATTCTTAGACAGTGGACAATAATAATAATAATTTCAGTTCTTCAGTTCATCACATAATAATTTTCTACTCGTGGGGATCGAACCCATATCCTCCGGCGCAAGATTGCCAGATCGACTGCGCCATCAGATCGTTAGTTTTTATACACCTGATGTTACGTTGAAAGAAGACGAATACATCTGTGAAAACCGCATTCAAATCGGATCAGTAGTTTTTACGTCATGCGCACACAGACATATAGACAGACAAAAAAAAATCGAACCACACTTTTGAGTTCTATATCGACGTAGTAACACCCCTGAGATAATTATTTTTTAAATATCTTTAATTTTCATTCCTACAGTTTATTAAATGTTATCTATAATAACTGTGTATTGCAGGTCACTGCCACTGCGAGTCAGGCTTCGCCCCGCCCCTATGCGCACTGCCGGGCGCCGGCGGCTCTGTGGACTCCGGGCCAGCCACCGATTCCACCAGTGCGTATAATTCAATAGACCTGCGTCTGATCTCTCACCGGTCGTGTCGGTCTTTTTTTATTATAAAAGAGCAAGCAAGCGACAACATGCAGTTCACTGCTGTTAAGTACCTGACCGCAGCCCATGAACATGTACAACTTCAAAGTGTCGCTAATGCCTTGCCGGTTTGAAAGAAGGGGAGGATTTATGATGGAAAATTGGGAGAGGAGTAAAACAGGATGGGAGAGGAATAGGATGGGAATACAGGCCTCCGGGCACCCGCTCACCGTACGAAACATAGTGCAATGCTGCTTCACGCCGATCTTCTGCTGATGGTAGTTACACTGGTGCGAGCTTAGCCTAATCGTGCAATGCGTGCGTGTGTCCTTTTATTGGTAAGGTTTTATGCAGCAGGATTACCTTTTATAGTTACTTATGATACCTACGGATAGAAATGGGGTGGTGACACATGTATTCTAACCCATCGTCACACGGGTATATCGTCTCATCGGATTATGAGAGTAAAAAAACAGTTATAGAAACCGATAGAAACCCAATAAAATGTAATTATGATCAATAATATATCGCATTGCACATCTTTAAGTAGTCTTCAATGAATACATCAAATAATCAATGAAGTCATTTTGTATACTAAACCGACACTTTGCATAAGAAATAACATTAATGATATTATTTTCTCATTTAATTACACCAATATTTTTCATTTTCACAGTACAAAGAAACTTCATGGTGGCAATGTACGTCATATTCCTCGGCATCTTGCCGTCGATCCTGCTCATCCTCTTCCTGATGTACTACAGCAAACACAACGTGCTCGTCTGGTGGAAGAAGCCGAGGAAAACGTACGTAAACAAGATACTACAGAACCCCCTCAAATGTAACCTAAACAAAAAACATAAATTCAAATTCCCCAAATATCCTAATTCATTCACTAAACTACTCAGCTTCAAAAATAAAAGTGTAGTCGAAGAAAAAACTGTCGAACCAATAGAAGAAAATATCTATGAAACTATCGATGAAGATTGCCACAGTATTAAAAATGTTAATATAAACAAACATACAAATAATTGGCCTCATACCTTTACTGATTATTTTAAAAGAAAACCTAAAGAAACTACAGTTCAAAATAAACGAATATTTAAAGAAGATTTCGTAGTCTCGTGTAGTGCGGAATCACTTAGCAAAAATGTTATTAAAAATAATGAAAAAGGTAGCGGTAAGAAAATTGAAATTATTAAAGCCGGTCTAACTTCAACAACTAATGAAAAAATAAGCAAAGCAGATATTAAAAATACCAATTTAAGTAGTGAGGTTAAATATCAAAATAGTCATCATAAGATAGAAGATCTCGCAAATGCTAAGAGAAATAAACCAGTAAAATTAAGTAAAGACAGTATAGTAAATGCAGGTTTAGCATCTACCACTAATGAAAAAATTAATAGTAGTGAAAATTTATTATTGCAAAATAATGACGCGACTTATGCTAATAGTGAAGTGCCGGTAACAAATGTTAAAAAGTTGCGAGACGGTTTCCAAACGCCGCACAAATTTAATGTCGATGTTGTATCAAAGAGGAATGAACTTAAGAAAGTTGGTGTAAATTCTTCAAAATTTCAAAATAATCCTCGCCTTTAATATAGATTAGTTTGGTTTTAGTTATTCTTTGAATTTGTAAATATTCCGGATTTTTTAAATTTAAAAATCGAAGTTGATAAAGACGAAGTTCGACCTAAAATATAATTTTAATTCAATGATATTAGTTTAGTTTTAAGTAATAGGTGTTTTTAAAACAAAATTATGGAGAAATTCAACAATTAAAAAAAATATTTGATAAAGCAATACAATTCTTGTGTGTCTTTTAAAAACTGACCTCAATATTATTTGATTGTTACAATAGCCTTAGTTTTAGTGTCAAAGACTGTAGTTTGGATTTTGGTTTGTGTAGTGTAGTTGCTTTTTGTAATTTTGTACATGTCATACATGAAATAAGATTTTTTATGAAGGAATTATTTTTTCGCTCACGCGTTATTTATTGTAAAATTATGAGGCAATTACACAAAGCCATTATTATATGTAGAATATCTTTTATTCTGATAGTAAATTGTAACCGAAAAATTGCATAAAATTGGGTGTTTATGATATGGTTTGTTATATAAGTGACAAAGAATCTTATTTCATTGTAAATATCTGTATTTAGATGTGTATACCAATGTTAAGGGAACCGTGAATCTCATTTTTGTTTGATATTATTTTAGTTTTCTTTTTTCTCTCATTTAAGGACTGCCTTTGTACTGTTTTACTATGCATGTTTTTCATCCACAATCCTTTGTTTCATTCGTTGCGTTCACTATTTTATTATTTATTTTACAAAAATACATACATTGTCGTACCTATTGTTATTTATAATTAATGTCTATAAACATTATATGTAAAAATATGTGTCCTATTTCTTTCTAGAATTTAATACATGATTTTTGCTCAGATCGCAATCAACAGTGTGTTCGAAAGAAATTAAATATGAGATTTAAGACGCATAACTGTTTCTAAATCAAAATGTTCATCATGCAGTTAAAGATTTAAATATAAGCATGAGGGTAGTTGTAAATTCAGGTATCGTTGAAAAACACGGGCATATTTCTATTATTTTGTACAGTAGTTAATAAATTAACCTTAATATTATTTACTTCTTACTACTCTTGGGATATCTTAATAACTAATTTTCAAAGGGTGAATTAATAAATCTTTCCACTAATATTCTCTTTTCTTTACTTTAGACAATATTTCTTTGTTTCCTTGATGTGCACTTGCTTGGTGAGTTTTTTTGAGGTTTTGGTACTAACATGAATGTTTGCATGTTTGCATGGACTGATACAAATTTTAATGTAGATTAAGATTGGCTTACAGGATTAACAACTACTGACATTTTTATAATTAGACATTAATATAACTATTGTAAACATATTTAAAAGCAAGCAAATGTTAATAATTGCATAATCTTTAGTAGACAAAGAATGTTCAATGTAATTAAATTCCAGTATATAACATTTCAGTAAACTTCTTTATCATTCTTAACAGTATTCGGGTGGGAGAAGCAAGTTTTACTTAACATCTTATTGAAAATAATGATCTTTGAACATACTTAAGAATTCAACGGTTAATATTTGCATGACCTATGTGTTCCACAGCTTACAAATAAAAAACGGTACTTACGTTATTTTCAATTTTCAGAATTCCATCGCCGAAGAAATCAAGTTTGCAGCGCCGATTATCCAGAAGTGCCAGTAAATTCGCATCGAATTTCCAAAACAATGCGCCGAATAACGCGCAAGCGGTCAGCGTACACACTCTGTCGAACCCCGATGACATGAGCTCGAGTCTCTTACGCAGTGACAGCGAACACAGCCCGTCCGGCAACATCAACCCCTCCGTCAACTTCTTCGGCAATTTCAAGGGCTTCTCCCTCACACCCATGGACAAAAACAACCCCCAACCCGAAAATGACGCCCCCAAAGAAACGAAACCGGACACGAAAAGCGCCAAAATCACCCCGGTACACAGAAGTGGGAGTAACAGCCAAAATATAGGACAATTAAAACCGGTGTTACGTTCCGCGCCGCCTCTACCCGTGGTGCCGACGACGGCCAAAACGAGTCCCAAAACTAGTCCGTCTATTAAACGTACTAACAGTTCAGTCCAGAATAGGATCAAAGCCTTGATGAGCACTGAGAAGACTGAAGAAGTGGCCGTCGTAGCCAACCCCGCGCCCAGGCCGGTCATATCCAGCCCCATTCTAGAAGCTTCCACGTGTACGGCGAAGGAGCTAATATCGCCTTTGCAAGGTTCCAAAACTTTGGGACCGATACGAGCGGCGCCTACCGTACCGACTATCACTCCAGAGTTACCGAAACGACCGTTAAGCATGTACTCCGGTGGCAATGTGCCGCAAAAACCGCTGCCCGAAGAACCGAAAAAAGTCAAAGAGGGGATCTCCTTGAACAGAATCGCGTCATTCCTCAAACACGACAAACCAAAAGAGAAAGAACGGAATCCCGTCGAAAGAAGCCATTCGCTACCGAAAAACCAGAATCACCAAATCAAAGTGCCCAAAGCGGCCGATAAAGTCGCGTTAAGGAACTTGCAAATATCAAACCCCATACTCCAGAAGGGAATCGACCTACCGATCGGCACTGTGCCGGTAGTGTCAGATTCTGAGGACAACGATGATTCCAAAGCGTTCGTGAATAGGGCTCAGAGTATGCGCGTACCCACCACGCAGAAGCCTTTGCAAACGTTTGGTTCCATGCGACAATCGCCCGGTGTGACACGGCCCTTATCTGGCGTGGGGAGACCCACAGCCCCGCCCCCGCC
>LQNK01003295.1:45391-61208 GCA_001586405.1 Phoebis sennae
GCCTCTACCGAACCAACCTAACCCCGTCGAAAAAGAAACTTCGATATACCAAAGTCCGAAACAAACTGAAATCAAATCGACCGATTATGTTGACTGCATAGAAGAAAAACCAGCCCCGTTGGCTCATATAGACGAAGAGTCGAGTGACAATATTTACGCGATCATCGAGGAGAGTCCAGAAAAACACGCAAAAGCCCTCCCTGGTGTAACCCTCCCCATAAAGACTCCTCCTCAGCCTCCACCAGAGGGATACAACACTCCTAAACCCATCACTTCCAACTCTGGAAGTACGGAGAGCATGGGCCTTCTCGGAGAGATCGTTAATGAAATTCAAAATCGCAATTTCGACTCCATATATTCCACGTCGACGCTCGCGAGGAAAAAGGAAAAAGAGCGAAAGAATGCCGAAATGAACAGAGACAGCACGTACATGAATACGGATTATAAAACCCCCGAAAGCGTGTATAGCAACTCCGGTGCAAAGTCCACGACCAGTAGTGGATATTTGCACCCATCAGCCGTCAACGTTCCAACACATATGCAGAAAGATGATAAAGAAATTGAAAAGCCGCCTTCCCCGACACTTAAAGTCAACTCAAAGATACCCACGTTCTCGAGGCAGGTCACGCCGCCGGGCCTCAGAACAACGAGCACGTTCAAAAATGTCCCGCCTTCTCCCAAAACGGGGACGAAAAATGTCAATAATGTCAAAGCAATATCGAACAGCCCAGACCTAGTATCCAGTTGTGCGGTCGCCGAAACGAAAAATGTGAAAGCACCTGACGTTATCAATAATAATAAACCAGCGGAACCACCCAAAGTCGCAACTAAACCCAATATAACTAAACCGAACGATAACCGGCCTCCGTTGAAACCGGCCGTCGATAAAAAACCGACTAAACCACCGGTTCTGAAACCGGTCAACTCTGCGACCAATCTAAACAAACCAGACAAACCAATAAATCGCGCCAACTCGAAAAACGATTCAAGCGTTAAAGCGATAGCCGATAGTTTAAATAAAAATAGACCGAAAGTCGTCCCGAAACCTACTGCGTTAGTACAAAGGACTGACTCTAACGTCAAAGCGAATACAACGAAGTTGTCATCCAAACCCTCCAATGTTGCTAGCTTGCAACAGAAGTTTGAAAATAGAAAATCATTAGGTAAGGAAATAACCGCTGGAAAGAAATAATATTATTTACATTAATAAATGGAATAGTTAGAACTTGATGTCAAAATATTTTGATATTGTTTCTAATAAAGAAACGAACGATCTGATTTGTGTACTCGACAAAATTTTAATTAGGCATTAAGTTTAATATAGAACAGCTAATAAAATTAAAAATATAAAGACTGTTTTGTGATCGAAATTATTAATAAATCGTGCTAACTGATAGTAGTCGTGTAAAATTCCAGCAGCTATACGTATATGTAGATTTCTAGTCCAAGAGTGTTGAAAAGATCATTATGATTTTTTTTTGTTGAAAATGGTATGCTGGATAATGCCCTATAAGAAACTATTTACATGAATCAATCTCTTTAAATAGTCCAAGCATTTATGTATTAATAGTGACATCTGTATTAATATAAGAAGTAGGAATTTCTGTGTTCCAGACCTATTATTATTTTAGGTTGTGAATGTATAGTTTAAATTACCTCTTAAATTATCCAAACTACTTTGTCCACGAAATACGTTAACATCAAATGATATACAAATATAAACCTTGAACCTTCTACGTAGAGATTATTTTAGTTTTTCAATTGAAAGTGTTCATATTTTTATATGAAGCGGTTTTATGGAAATAATAAATAAGGTACCTATTGTATATATTAATGTTATATTATTTTTTCATGCTAGATATGAAAAAAATAATATAATTCGTAAGTTATGGATCTCTGTAAATATTCCTTTAGTTATTACATAACGAAATGTGAAGTGTCTTAATCGATTAGTAATAATTTGTATTTTTATAGCAGAGTTGTGTTGACATATTCATAATAGTGGAGTATAATTATAAATAAATACAGTTAGTTTTTATTGGTGCTAGCGCGAAAGGCAAGAGACTCAAATCGTTTATTTTCAAAATATGTTATTACATAGATCTTACCTCAACATAGGAAACTTCAATGTTAAACAGATTATTTACCCCCATAACTCATATTACATAGCGGTATATTAATATTAAACATTTTGAGTCCCTTGTTTTATAGAGTATATTCATAGCCTAGCTTATATTAAAATACCATTAAAGATAAAGGGCGCTTACATGCTGAATATTATAAATATATAGACATATTTAAGTAAATTTTTAACAAATACGTTAATCACATATTATAACTGTTGTCTTATATTTTAGTCTCTCTAAATATAGCAAATGGAACAGAAAATATTAAACAATTTAAGTTAATGCTATTCTATGAATAGTATTAATAGTATAATCCACAGAGAACAGTTAAGTGAAGGATACAAAAATAAAATAAACAATTCTTTATTTTTTATAAGTAACAAGAATATTAAAATAGATGTCATATTGCCATATGAAAATATAATTTAAGTGTTGTCTGTAAGCGCTCTTCTACTTAAGTCATACGTCCATGAATTGATCCCACTGCCAGTGTACAAAGTTGGTGCTGACGCGAAGCAATAGGGTGATAAAATATATAGGATGTGTTACAGATGTGATTACTCAAATCTTGTACAGTTTGGCACACACATAACTACACATTATACAATAATTCCAAAAGTATGATTATTGATCACATTTTCCATGAAAATTCGTTTTTCTATTTGATTTTGATTAAAATTTATATTGCAACTTGAGAGAAATGTTGTAATCATAGTTTTTTCTTTATAACAATTGTGTATCTTTTATTTTTTTTTATCAATAATTCGTAGTAGATTAATGTTGTACGTTGATTCTGAAAACAATTTTTTGCGAGCATTTCAAGTACTTTTGAACTGTGACGTCCTTTGTATTTTCAATATAATATTCACAATATTCTAAAGTGCATAGAGAAGATGATTCTATCTTTATTTTCATTACTATGTTTAAAAACTATTTTCACTATAATAAAAAAAAATTATATATAAGGGACATAATTATATGATGAGCTCAGGGCGTTTAGTAAACTTTTTGCTTGTAAAGTTCAAATTCTTTTTTATTTGTTTCAAAATCAAAAGCAAATGATGACTGTGCCACAAACCTACTTCGCTTAAAGCTGTGAGTTACATATGATACTTACATTACGTTTGTACATCGATATTTAAATTGTGATACCTTGGAAATTAACCATCATACTTATTCATATTTAATTAGCAATATTATTGAGTAATATATACTATTTAAAGAAATAACATCATATTTTTATAAAAAAAATAATTGTTTCAACCACGCGAACAATAATGTGAACGAAATTGATAGTTATTGGTTGTATTCAAAATAAAATTAATGTATGCATTATCTACAACTTTGATTTATATTAGAATATTGTTTGTAAATTTTTAATTTAATAAGTTGCGTTAAGTACATATTTGTAAATACAACCAAAGAAATTGTATTTAAGAGTGTTTTTGATTTAACCGCGTGTGTGCATATGAGGAAGAGGGAATGTATTACTTTTTATAAAGACTGTAATTTTCGCACCTTTTGTCACAAAACAGTGACGTGATTTCGATTAGCTTCAGAAATGTTTAATTCAGTAAATAAAAGGATTTATTGACATTTGATGGATTTTTATTACAACCTTCTATAACTAAAATTTGTTTTATTTTTTATATAATAGCACCATACTGCTATACTATATTTGTTGCATATTTCTAAAAAGAATTCCGACTTATGGAAAACCAAACATAGCCCATGTTATCCACTAATAATATAACTTCTTATTTGAGATTTTTTTTTAGTATTTTAAACAAAAAAACAAAATATCTAAATAAATAAATATATCCTTATATCATTTGTCTATTTATTGATTTCCAGAAATAGGTTTCTACCCACACTACAGGGTTTAAATTATGTATTTATAAAAATAGATAGCAGTTTTGTTGATTTGTCTCTGAAACAAATGCCACTATATCAAATTTAACAGACAAAATGAATAAAAGAAAGATATGTGCAATTTAGCTTATTTATTTGTACGAAAGTTTACAAATAATACACAAGAAATTCTTATTACAATAATTAACCTATTTCCGAATGTAATCAGTAAAGAAATCATTTCCCGGCAGCTGTAGCTAGAGGATTTCTTAATACTAAGATAACGGAGTCTCCTCGCAGGAACATTTTTGAGATAAACCTGTCTTTATTCACTGCTTTACCCTGAAAAGGACGAAAATAATTTAATAATTGCAAATTAAAAATCTTGCAAGTAGATGAAAAATTGTGAAGACCTAGATCTCCTATTTATACATGAGGCAGATTTTAATGAATAAATGGATAAATAAACACTTTATTTTATGCACCAGTAGTACTTAATTATAATAGAAATAATAACTTACAACTATAAATACAAAGGGCGGCCTTATAGTAATGAGTGATGTCTTCAAGGCAACCCGTGGTTTATTTAAATTGATTTCACTGAACAACTTATTTAGATATTTGATAGAATATTTAACAAAATAAGTTTCCTAAGAGACACTAAAATTAATCTTACCAAAACACATTAAAATCTCAATTGAAACAATATCTGTTACAGAAGTAAAGTGTTGTATGATACTCTATATCTTATATATTGTTGTAAGTATTTTTCTATGTTCTTCTGTATGCTTTGTACAAAATTAATTGTTTTTGTTAACCTTAATACAATTATTACTATGTATTTTGTGGATGTTATGGGTTTTGGTTAAAAAGTTAGAGAAGCACCTCTAAATATAGTAAATAAGAATTTAGTAAATAAAGTAAATAAGAAAGAATTAAGATATGTAATTGTTAAATGTTATTTGTAATATTATTGTTAGTAATGTTAGTGGGTACAATATTGTTTCTCTTTTAATGAGCGTTTTACTTCGCCAACAAACCGCTCAGTGGTTTGGCGATTATGTATATAAGATACCATGTACCTTTTTTTTGAAAATAAATAAAATAAAAAATAGACTTAGAGGTAAGCAGTAGATCAGCCTTCTATGTCCCACCATACCGAGGCTTATGTATGTTTCCCCTGGATATGAAATCCAGGAGTTTACAGTTGTAATATAGATTTATGATACCAATCTAAACCGCCCATTATATTAAAAATATATTCTGTTTACTACCAGTTTAACATGTGTTAAAAGTGAAACTTTTTATACCGCAGAAAACCGCGTGTTATATATTTTATATGCTATGTTGAAGAATTTGCATTCCATTTGTCAGGATGTATTTTATGAATAACTAAAATAAAATCAATTACCAATAGGGTTGTCTCCAATGGGAGCAGTGCCCTTCCCGTCAAAACTAATACAGCACATGTTTATAGTCTTACAGACTGATTGCATGATATGTCCAGGAAAAAAAGATGTTGGAGAATTCTATATATTTTTTCATAATTAACGGTGCATAATGTACAAGGGAAATGTATGTAAAGCTACTGCTTATGTGACTTATTTAAAAATAATGATATATGTAGTCAATCTGTGATTCTAAACACTATTGCACTTCTATGAGAAATACATAGCGTATTCGTAACCACATATTATTCATCAATTAGGTATAATGTCTCAATGGTTTCAATAATGTTTAACAATATCCATTTATTTGGATTCAAGATATAAAAACCTCTGTTTTATGAGTGTAAATATATTAGAAACTGTTAATTGTTGAGGTTATAAATTTTGTTTTTTAATTTAAATTACATGGACATAAGTGTGATTTATATATAAAGTTGTTTACCTTTTTTCCCTTGCCAGTTCTCGGTACCTCTGTCCACATTTCCTTGACATTTTCGAGAACCATGTTACAATGCCGGTCGAACGCTTTTACGCGCCCTAAGAGTTTTTTGTTGTTTCGACAATTTATCAGAACTTGAGTATTGTTCTTGACAGATTGTGTGAGCACGGAGAGAGGGCCTGTACTAAATTCTTCTTCTTCTATCTTTGCTAATTCCTCCAAAGTCATCTCAGAACGGGGCTTTGATGTGGTGGCCCTGAAATAAGGTTAAATTAAAAGATTTATGATACCATTTTGCGGTATAATATATTCATCTAACTTTCATGTTCAACACTTACATCTTTGTTTATATGATTAGGAATGGTAAAATAATTTGGAACGTTCTTTTTATTTTTGTACTCAAAACTCAAGCTTTCCAAACGCCTCACGATTGATGCACTCAACAGATAATAAATACTTCCAAAACAGATTAAGCCCTGACAAAGTTGACAGATACTATAGATAAAATACGAAATAAACAGTGAATAACAGTCTTTATCAAAAATAAAATAAATCATTTTATTCAATGTACGTAAATATTATATTCAAGCATACTTGATTAATACTTTGATTAACATGAAATATATTTTTCTGAACCGTCATGGCGTCCTCCGTCTGCGGGTGTCATGTTAATATTTTATCCACTCTTTACGCCACACTCTGTAAGTACCGGCATAATATTAATATTATAAGTAAAAAAATGATTTCCTTTTGGAACCTAACTAAGTAACTAAAACGGATTTGAATACTATTGAACCAGGTATGACAAGTGGTTTTAAATATCTGCCGATATATTGGGTCGTCTTTTCGAGCATAGAGCAAATGTATTTCACATCCATTTATGTTTTTTGCAAGTTGTTAGTCAACCATTTAAGCCCTGCCAGACGGAGACAATATTTTAAAGATAACAGAAAAATTTTCCAAGACCTCTCGATTGTAAAAAAAAATTGATGTCTTCGAGGTGCAGCCCATAAAAACCGAATCTCTATGAAATTTCAAAGTTGGCAACATTATACATTATATTTTTTACATTATGGTTGGGGTCTCACTTCATTCGTTGTTTGCTAAATTATTATTTTCTTAAACAAAGCAAAGTGAAACGCGAAGCAGAGTGACAGCAGGCACATCCCTTGTGCCTTGAAACTCTTGTAATATTTCACAGCAAATCGTCGGAACTCGGAAGGCATAGCTACTAAGTTGTATACTTACTTGTAAGTTTTAATAATTCTGTATTTTTTAATGCGTATTTCGTTTACGCAAAAAACATGGAGTAGGATACAAATTTACTTTATCATCTTCATGGGAGTTAATTTTAGTGAATTCTTATGCAGATGTTTAAAAAGTATATAGTATATTCAAGTTTTTCCTGCTAGTCAACAGTTTTTGCTCTAAAATACCTACATAATGGGATTTTTTATGACTTTATAACATATCTACACTATTTATGGTAACAATAGGTATGTAAGCCGTTGCCAACATTTTTAATCGCAATTCCCCGAAAATCAAAAAAATATGGCCCTAAATACACACACAAAAATCAAAGTGGTGCAATTTTTATTATTGATATATTATACCTTACAAAACTACACAAAAATGTACGGATGAGGTTTTGTTTTTTTGATTTGCATTTTTTTGACTGCATGTCTCCGGCCGCCGCATATCTCTACCCGCAAATCGGGGAATTCCCCGCCCATTGTCAACGTTGTATGTAAGTAAAATTAATAGGCTGCAACCACATTAATAGGTGTCGTAATTCTTTTACTAATACTAAAAAAGGGTAAGTATTTTTTTATTGTTTATTATAAATTATATTAATACCATTGCCATTTTTAAACTGAGAGATTTTCTATAAAGCACCTATTTTGAAAAAGAGGAATTTCTAAATGAAGCACCCCAGTTGCTCTTAGAAGTTCTGTCTTCTAGGACTGCTGGGATCATTAGGTGATCCAAGGTCATCAGGAGCGCTGCTTCTAAACAACTTCTCTTGATAGTATTGTCTATAATACCATTGGCAAATTAATGCTTGTCATCTCTACAACAAACTGGACAGAAAACCTATATCAATAACAATTTATTTTTTATGAGTCTAAAAATGTTAAAGTACATAGCAATTACTCTTTTAAAAAAATATTTGATGTGTGTTCTTATGATCTTATTATTTTGAGAATCTTAACAGATATATTAACATAAGTCAGTTTTTCATGCAATAAGCTTTTCCTTCTCTGTACTCCCAATATGTATACAAAATTTAAAGAAGATTGGTTGAGTAGATAAAGCCAAAATTGGTAACCAACAAAGATACTTAATAATGTTAGTTGTGATAATTTTTGATTATGCATAGTGTGAGAAATAATACTTGACTCTAACCAAATTTTTTTTTTGTTTAAACAGTTTAAAGTCATGGCGCCAAATTTTAGTAAAGAAGCTATTTTATCAGGTATAGTAGATTATTACTGTCTTGTGTGTGAAACTCATATGCAATGTGAGAAAGATATTAATGAACACATTGCAAAATCGACCCACAAGAAACATTTGGAAAAAACCTGTTATGAAATAGAGGAAGAAAGCATTAAAAAGGTATGATTCCATTCCTTCTTTAAATATAAAATTTCTATATAATTTTAAAACAATTTTTATAAAAAAAATGATGGTAAATGATATGAAAAAATAATAATTATTCAAAGCACATTATGCTATGTTTAACTAAACAACTGATTCTAATGTTATAACTATTCCAACATATTAATACAAACCTTTTTTTACAGATAAAACAGTGGTATTTTTGCGAGTTTTGTAATTATTTAATAAAAATAAAAGCAAAAATTCGATTGCATATTGCTGAAAAGAGTCATATAAAAGCGAAAATAGAGCAGGGCTTTGTAAGGAGTGATGATTCTGTAATGGCATTTGGAGATGTGATTATTGATAACAATTCATGGAATGGTTTGTGTGGTGGCACATGTGTTTTATGCAATGCTGAATATTCGGAGGAACAGCATCATCTAAACGATGTGATGCATAACATCAATTTGATACAAACAAATATTGAAATGGATAAACATAAGAATATTTATCGTTTGGTAAGGATAATATATTGGTTAGGCTAGTTGACTCCTGTCAGATTTTTCATAATTAATTAATTTTTCCTATAGTTTTTAGCTTACAAAAACACATTTCGACGATAAACAAACAAATCGTAAAAAAAATTCAAACAAAAAAAAATTGGGTTTTCAGAGCCAAACCTAAACTATGAGATCTATCATAAAATGCCGTAAGACGTGTCGACGTCGATTTTGACGAAAAGAAAAAACTGCTTATTTTACCGATCGATAATTCTATAGTACTTACTCCATATAGAAAAATCTCTGCAATGCATCGACAAGATTTATGGAAATGCCTTATTTATTCAATTTTGCTTAAATTTCTAGGAATAGATTGTAGGGAGTTAGACTAGCTGCGGTGATGAAGACAGTTAAATAGGAGATAGTTTCGGATTTGATCCTGAAAGCTCATTTAATCTCACTCACTCACTCACTCTGTATATTTTATCAATTTCATAGCAACATGGCCGGCTAGATTTTCCACTCGTTCAGAAATTGGTAAATTTTTTTAATTGCATTTTTTCGGTTATTGGGGGGTCAAAAAACATTTTAATTTTATTTTGGCATAGTAGATGAAATATTAATCATTCATTTAAGAACAAATAAAAAACAGCGTCAACTAGCCTATCATAGTTATTTTATGTTGGAAAACCTAATTTGAGGGGCTCTCATAAACTGGCACCATATAAATGGTACTTAATGACAGATGAACAAGAGTCCATCAAGTGGTCTGTTATAACAGTCATAATACGAGAAAAAAAATGTATTTTTTTATGTAACATACAAGAACTTTTATCTTTGTTACAGATTGATGAAACATCTTTTCAATGTATGACATGCAATACTCTAGAATCTTTGGCATCTTTAAATTCCCATTTGCTTCAAGCTAATCATAAAAAACTATTTGAAAAATGTAGAAAGCATAATAAAATGTTATGTACAAAGGATGATAACATTAAAAATGACGTAATAAATGTAGAAGCTAAACAGGAAATCAAAAATGATACACTAAAGAAAGACAATCAGCCAGTTGGCAATAACAATCAAACCGAAATAAAAAATAACAAAGATTACTCTATACAAGAACATGAGGAAGTTATTTGTAAAATATTAAAAGCAAATAAATACTTAGCTAAAGGAGAAAATGGCAATGAGTTGTTTTGCATTTTATGTAGTATGCGTCTGATAGGTACGAACCCTGCATACCATGTTAATAGTACTCACCACCAAAATATTCTTAAACTACATAAATCACGATTAGATAAACTGAATGTCAAATACACCGAAAAAAGGAATCAAGAAGCCGAAATTGCTAATAAATGTAAAGAAAATAATAAATCGAATGTTGATGATGCATCTGATATATCCAAAATTTTAGAATCGTTAGCGGATATACAGAAAAACAACATTGAAATCAACTTCGAAACAAATAGAGCATTTTGTAAGAAATGTTCTGTTGACATCGATTATAATTTCAAAGCAATACAAGAACACATTAACGAACACAAAACTATTAATAAGGATGATAATATTAAAAAAGAATCGGTAAAATTATTGCCAGTCGAGCCAGACGTAAAACAAGACGTTGGTAAGTCACCGACGCAAGGAAATGTTAAAAATACGACACTTCATAGTACTCCTGTTCAGCCCAAACAGCCTAAAACTGTACAACAGGCCGAAAACGTGGAAAATTATGCTACGGCGAATGGGTTGATATGTAAGCCTAGCGAAAAAATTGTATTTTGTCAAAAATGCAAGGTTGAAATTTCTTATTCATTGAAAAGTATGAAGGCTCATGTAAATGGCAGTACACATAAATTACGCGAAGTTTTGCAAAGAAAAGCAAATGAAAAAAACAAAGTAAAATCTGTTTCTATGAAAATGTTTGTTAAAACAGTTTCAGTAATTGACATCATGATGGGACATTGTGATATCATTATAAATAATGAATTTTGTATTGGTTTCTTATCTTTTTTATTCTTGAACAATTGTAAAATTACAAATATGCTTCGATGCGAATTGTGTCAAGCTTTTGTAAATGAGCCGATAGAAATTCACCATTTAAATCATATACAAGTTCACGACAATGCTTCTGTGGTGACAAATATGAATACGGAATTCATTCGAATAATAAAGGTAATGTTTGCGTGTTTGTAACAATTTAAGTATTTACTAATTTTAGGGCGTCAAATGGAACACAAATTAAATATGAGACATACAATACCACAAGTCCCCTAATATCTGGTTATCTATTTAGGATGTATTTTGGAGAATTTTCATCATTTCTAGTGACTATATTCAATGATAAAGTTCCGTTTTATTCTCACCCGTGTTACCATCGCATTTTGACTAGAATTTAAATGTTTTTTTAAGAATTTTAATATTTCATTAATTGCAAATAGTCAGTAAGTCTATCTTTATCTTTCATGTATTTTTATGTTTCAGGAGCCTAACACACAAGACAAATATCATTGTGGTTACTGCAACAAGTTTTTTGAATCTTGGGACAATTTACAAGATCATTTACAAACTATTGCACACACAGAAAATAAAAATTTTGCAATGTGGCGATTAGAAAGTTATAAATCAAAATTAGGGGAAATCAATGTTTCACAAGACGTTTTCAGGTCTGATACTCTCTTAAATCAGATGTTTAATGGGAGTTTTTTTAATTAGAGACCATAAAAAAACAGTGCTTTTGTATGGTTAAACAGGGTATTTCTTTATGAATATCTTTTTTTAATGAATATAATATATGCTATATTTTACTAATATGTAGGCATACTAACTAAATGCTTTTTCTTTTCTAATTTTGTAGTTGTAGCGTAGTGCGTACTTACACTAAGTCCACATGTTTTATTTTCAAGTTACTAAAATGTTTAAAAATTAAAAAAAATAGTTTTTAAGTTATTAATCGATATGTTGACGATGATTATGATTTCGAAACTGTCTTAAAATTTAGGACACCCAAAAGATACCCTGTACTTTGCTATTAATATTTAATAATTACACGATATATTGTTTAAATATATAATTATATTATAAAGTATTACTTTAATAAGATAATCTTATATTTATTTTTTTTTTAAAGAGGGGGCTTTTAATTTTTGAATAATTTAAAAGTGTTATAAACTACCTCGAAAAAAATGTTTATTTCACTTCATACTTTGATCACGTAGATACGAGTAAAAATACTGTACGCAAATATAAATATGGTCCAATTTATTAAGAAATTGAATTTTTGTTATAAGTTAATACTTGATGATAATATTTCATAGATGTTTGAATGATAAATAGGAAAATGCTTTTCCATAATCGTATTATCTTGGTACAATATTGTAAGATTACTTATATAAATAAATAAATATATAGTTACACAAGTCTTTTTTTCAATGATCACTACATAGTATAAAACAAAGTTGCTTTCTCTGTCCCTATGTCCTTCTATATGCTTAAATCTTTAAAACTACGCAACGGATTTTGATGCGGTTTTTAAATAGATGATTCAAGAGGAAGGTGTATATGTGATAACATCCATTAAATAGTGGAGAAATTCTGTTATATTTGAGGTTTTTAATCTAATGTCGTTAATTATCAATTTTTTTCCGCTTACATTGCAAACGCGGGCTGAACCCAACGAGATTTATCAAAAAATGTACTAATTTTTATAACGTTCACAGTTTTTCTGTAGTGTATTTGGTATCAGCATTGCACCCGTGCGAAGCCGGGGCGGATCGCCAGTATTTTATAATGTATAGATATGTTCTATGCATACATAACTGCTGTGAAAAATGTGACCATCAATGACAATGTCGTCCTTTGACAATCAAATCATAGTTGACAAAGAATAAAACAAGTAGAAGATACAATTTAATTTTATACTTTTAGGCTTCCTCTGTGATTTAAAATTGCATATATTTATTAAGTATTAGATGTTATTGGAATAAGTGTTTACAATACATATTTGCCCAGTTCCTATAAAAATAAAACTAGTCGTTTAACTTACGGACAGTACAATATCCTACTAGGCGTAAGTCTAAAGCGTTTCTATAATGGACGTGGCCCGTTATGAAAACCATTCGTTTGTGTTATACTATGACGTTCCGTCGTTTATAGGAACCGGGCATAAGTTAACATTGGTTTACTAATTACATTTATGACTACAAATTGAAAGGAAGGTGATGAAAAAATTAATAGTGTGATTTCTCTTACAAAAAATCTGAGCCAGAAAATTATGAAAGGAGTGGGATAGGGTGGCCTCTGTCACCCCCCACCACGAAACACAGTAAAGACACTAGCGTGCCTTGGCGGGGCCCTGTATAAAAAAATTGTTTGGGGGCCCTTATACAAAAAAAATAATTGTGAAAAGAAATATTTAATTAACATAACACAATTTAACCAAATTGCAAATAAAAATCAAATTTTAAATATTCATTCAAATATGTCATGTAAAGGTTTAATTAGTAAGGAGTCTCCAATATCGTTTTCAGATTCTTTGAACTAGTAGTTGTAAAATAGAAGGGGTAGACCACGTTTTGTGACAGACAGATGAACAGACCGAAATTAATTTTGTCATTCGTAAAATAAAATAAATAGGAAGTTTTTATTTTTTTTTTCTTACACACTTTGGGGGCCCCGTATATTTGATACGGCCTGTGGATACGGCAGATACGTCGGTAGGTACGCCCTTGAAGTATAGTAGTATAATAGGGTGCTACGTACAAGTACCTAATATATTGTATTGTACATTTTAATAAATTACTTGTTGTCGCGCAGCTTTTTTCTGTAGGATAAAGATCGCCTGCCTGCTTCGATTAATTAATGCTCTAACACAAAGATTTTTTCATATCCAACCACTGAGATTGGCACCTTCAAACAAGCTCTATAGCTTTGTAATATTAAATAAGTATATATTAATTATTAGAATGAGCGAGGGTTTAAAAACCTATTTATACATATTATACCAACAGATGTCGCTATGCGCATGTCTTCGTCCAGAAATCAAATTCAAATGCGTTGGTCGGCGCCACAGTCGACAACAATAAGTAATATTGTTTGTTTACGTTCACACTCGACGCGATCAGCAGATTGTTGTATCAGTTCGTGCTGATAGCGCGTTATGTGTGGATAAATTAATTTCCCGCCGTTTTTGACAGTTCGTGGCAAAGAAACTATCTGTGGTTTTTGTTTGTGAATTTAAAATTTAAATTGAGAACTGTATGTGTCAAATTTGGAATTTAATTTGGTAAGTTTTATTTTAACTAACTTTACGGAATTATTCAGAGAGAGAAAAAACTGTAGTAAGTATTGAGTTAAATTAAATATGTGATTTCGTTTTTTCATACAATGCGTGCGTTTTTTTTATACAATTGCAGCAAAAATAGTACATTGAAAATTTGATGGTTCTCGCATTCGTATTTTTTTTCCACTTCACTAAAAATGGAATAACTTACTTTGAACGGTTAAAAGAATACATTTCATTTAAAATATATTGCTTTTTATACATGATAGAATTAAGTATCTTTGTACATATTTCGACTTCAATTACCTAGTGAATTTACTAACTGACAGTATACTTTATTTAACGTTTAAAATTTAAATTTACGTAACTTCATGAATACTACTCTACTATAATACAAACTACTTATACATATATAAATGTGAAAGTTTGTATACACAAACATCGAAAACTAATGAACGGATTTTGATGAAATGTCGAACATATACAGATATATCCGTGGCTGGCGTGAATATGTTGATATGTCTAAAATAGCAATTTTACAGGGCAGCAATTTTAAACTTTGACGACGTCTGCTAAATCAGTTAATTAATTTAACATAAGTGTTTCTGTTATTTCTAATGTAATTTTACGTCCTCTTTTAAATGATCATAATAAAAAAACAAAATTTTCCATAGATAGCGTAATAATAGACTTGTCAATTCGTTCACCAGCTAGTTATCAACTTATTCACCGAGTTGTCAACTTATTCACTTTAATTTCACCGAGTTGTCAACTTATTCACTTACATTTATCATCTTATTCACCTTCTGAATAGGGGTAAATAATGTTTCATTTAATGAAAAAACGCTATTACTGTTGGATATTAAAAATAATATTTGATTAGGCATAGGCATAACAATCAAATCAAGCCATGTTGTTAATAACTAATATTAAGAGCGTTTAACGATTCCCCGCGCTATTGAAAGGTCTAAATAACAATAAACCATACACCTTACAATAATACAATTTGAATATCTAAAATATTAGGAAATATTGTCGTTTAAATATTTAATACAATTTTAATCTTTGAATGAAGTAATTGTGGCATAGAACAAGATAAGTAAACGAAAGGTTTTATAATTTCTGTTTTAACACCAATTTGGAAGCCTAAAATGTAGTAAATCACTGACAAACCTAAGAAAAATAACATTATCACATACTTTTGCAATTCTCTGGAAAACATTTAGTAGAAGAGATGGTTTGTTTAGGCCCATTTCACACAGAAATTAAAATAGAAAATAGTGAAATTATTAAATATTTCTTGTCAACAAACCGACCTATTACACCAATTTTTCAATCCATTATATAATAATTAATTGCTTACAGAAGAGGATATTTACTTCCATAATACAATTTAAATTTTTATAATTACGAATTGTTTTATTTTTAAAGAATATCAGTCAGAGCATGGTCAGAGTCACATTCCATATGTATGTGCCCACTGATAAAGAATTTGTGGTTTACCTTTGGTAGCGTCGGATAGTTATGTAACAAAAACATGATCATCATTGCCACAACAATGTTTTTGTTTT
>LQNK01003297.1:11480-22143 GCA_001586405.1 Phoebis sennae
ACCACTGGGTAGATTTTGATAAAATTTCATATGCCGATATCAGGTGCAACTTATAGGCTATATTATATTTGAAAAAATATTTTTAGGGGTGGCTTTTCATACATATAAACGGAGGGTATAAAAATAAATTCGCGCATACATGATTAAATGAGGTATCATTGGATAGGTCTTTATAAATAAAATACAGGTTTCAACAAGCGTTTTTTGCTAAAATAAATATTTTGTGACATATGCGCTTCTGAAGTTGCAAAAATGTCATACCACGTGGGCATGTGAGATTTTGGTTGAGTTGCGGACATGGTTTTTTATATTCTTAACGTATAGACTAAGGCGTTAAAACAATTAATAGATTCTCAAAAACCCTCAAAAAATAACTAACTCTCAGCCCGCGGCTTCGCTTGCATGGGATACAATTTTCTTTATTTCGAAGAGGCGCGCGCACTGTGAGGTTTTTCAAACCTATTTTCATAGAAAATCATAAAAAACTAAAAACATGCAAATATATCAGCGATCCTGCAACCGTAATTTTTTTAAACTTTCGTTGTGCGCCTCTTAAAACTACAGAAATTAGAAGGCCACGCGTGCGAAGCCGCAGGCGAAAAGCTAGTTAAAAATAAAATGAGAGATACATATAGCGAAGGATCCAAGAGGAGTACCATGTTTTGGATTTTTTTCATCTGACAGATGTAATGAAATGTTTAGCGTAAAGCGATGAAATTATGCTCAATTTCCCCTTATTCCAATTATCATAAATCGCCTAAGAATTTTCACTTTATAAAAAAAAGTATGTAGCGACTCTTCATCTGTAATAAAACATTTTGCAAAATTGGCCAATTTCTTGTTAATTGCTCTCCAAAACCGTTACTTAGTGACGTAAAATTGAGAAAGTTATAATTATATTCAGATCTTCAAAATATTGTTAGAACAGTGTCTGTCGGCGTCGGACCAAATTACAAGTGACAGCAATATTACGAGGTGAGTATTGAAATTATTACAGTAATATTCCTGGAACATTTTTCTAATTTAGTCATATTATAAGGGAATAGGATTAAATATTTTGTTTTGTTTATTTGATGGTTTATCCTGCTACGAATCCTACGCCTGATGAGCACCGCCACGCTTAAGCGGGCGCTTGTGAGTGCCGGCGCTCGACAGCGATTACGCGGTCGTATTGTGGAGCGTATTACTACAAGGAAATAATGTTAATAGGTTTAAAAGACTTTATCTCTCAAGAACATACAGATACAAAATAGTTCACTTAATGAGAAACATTTTAATAAACAAATTAAAAACTTATGCTTAGGTCCTTGTTTTAATGACAACGCAATCAAGTGTTTAGCTTAAAAAAAGCATGCAATATTTTGTACAAAATGTGTAAATGTGATATATAATAGTTTTTAGTTACGTTAAATAATGTCAGTTTGCGTATACTATACTATATATACGTATTTTTACTTTTAAAATTATTAATTGTTAATGATGTCATATGCGCGACCGCTCGCGTTTCGGAGTGCAGTTTTAAATCCGTCAAACATTTTGTGTAACGCCGCATATACGCCGGCACGCCGTCTCTTAGGACACCCACTTATGTGGTTTGTATTCGTTGTATAAATTTTATTGACATTCTCTCATTAAATGAGCTTCGTAACTTTCATGTGTTTCAATACAGTAAACCTAAATTATTTTGTTTGATAAAATAAGGTAAGAAATCGCTACATAAGTAAAAACGTAGTCTGCTGACAAAATATTCACATAAGTAGGGACTATATACTAAACAAATAAAACTTAACAAATAAAATAGACAAAACTATACTTAGTTCTTTCTCAAAAATTGCTTCAGTTTTTTTAAATCGGACATTTCGAATTTACAGCGGGCGTAACAAAGTAAAAAATACTGTGACGTGAGTGAAGTAAGCATGTTTAGTTGTATCGTAAAATAATACAACTAAACGTGCCTTTGCTTTAGATACTCACTTAAAATATCGTTAAGACATGTCATCTTCTAATGCAGAAATCAAAATAAAAATCATATTCCCACGAAAACACAATTCAAACAATGTGTTACAAATGCAAACGAACGAATAATAAACCGAGTTAATTTAAAGAGCGACAAGGCGAGTTAGTGAAATTCCCCACAACGTAGCATTCGATAGGCGTGATTCGTGTCCCAGCGTGAACACCGGACACACTGCTCTGTAATCTGTCCCCTAGAACCGTGTGCTGCATAAATTAGCTGTAGTTAAAAGCACCCTTTTAATGGAAAGGCCAAATGAATGGGTAACGTCGGTCGACACTAACGCTTTGCCGAATTTCGGGATGAAATCGCACGAGTGTAATAGTAGGAGCCGGCGCGGTGACCGCAGGCATTTAAAATTGCGCTCTGCTTCGGCGCGCCGTTTAATCGACGAACGTTTGTAACGGAAATCGATGTTCAATTTGACAAACGAAGTATTTATAGTTTGTTCCAAATGCAAATGCTTTGAAAACACGTGGCGTAATGCAGCGATGGGATTCGAATTAGTCGCAATTTGCAACTGCTCCCGTACGCTTATGTAGAATCACATCACGTTTTGATTAGAGAACAAAGATTTGCATATCGAGGATAATTATTAATATTGAATATGTGTTTTAACCAAAATAATGTAAATACAATATTCAACGTGAAACCTGTTGATTGTATCCGATTTGAAATCATGAAAGAGCGTTTCCGGCTTTAGGTAGTTTTTAATAAAAATTATTTAGTTTTATTCAAAATTTGAATTGTTCACAAAATTAATTGCCAAATAAAATCTCAAAATGTACGGTCATTTTGAGATTTAGCTTAGATTAAAGCTTAATTTGCAATAATATCTGGAATAAATGTTACGCCTAATCTCTTAAGTTTTAATTAGGTATAATTATTATTATTTTCATTAAATTATAAAAAAATGGGTGAAAATCGCGGGGCACAGCTAGTGACTAATAAATTTATATATCTGTTGTATTTGCAATTGAACGTATTTTCTTTCTAATAAAGCATTTCATTACAAAAATCTCCATACTTTAATTTCCAATCACTAACAAACTGGCGTTAGAACATTAAATTACAAAAAGGTATCTACTATTTCAATGGCTTAATAAATTCCGAGATAAAAGAACCTCATTTTATATTTCTCAAAGGGTCTTGGATTTAGCATTGTATTCAAATTACCAGCGATAATTAACAAAACTTTATAGCATTCATTAAAATTCTCCTTTTGATCTAAACCCAAAATTTTATTAAGTGCTAACCAACGAACTCTTTCACTTGTAAATGAAGAAATGTCTATAGATATACTTAGATCCAAAAAATAAGATTGATGGGAGCACTGTACCTACATTTTTGAAATTATAATTTAATCTTGTATTTGACACATGATAAGGACTGCTGCCTCTATGCTCCATGCCATCATGTGTACAATTGACAACAGATCCATTTCATACATTGTATATAAAAATATAAACTACACATACATATAATGATAATACATTTTCTCTTATTTCTATATTTTATATTATTTTTTCTTTTCAGTGCTCATGGAGACGTGTACTTAAAATATTTGTTTACAAACTGTCTTTTTTGTGAGGTGATTCTCACAGTTCAGCCAGAAAGGCTGCTGCTGTTTTACGCGGACGTTATAGGCGAACTGAAGGTTCGCCTAAGCTAGCGACATGCCTAGGGGTGTCCCCCTTTGAAGGGGATCACGAAACTCGGCTTGGGCTGACACAGGAAGAAAGGGTACCTGAAAGGTCTGACCCGGACGGAATCTCAACCGGGCGACCTCGTCGCGAAGATGGTGTAACTCTACTGTGGAGTGTTGAGTACTGGAACTGGTGGAGTCCAGGCGGGCGTTTGCTTTGGATATGTCAACATCAGAGTCGACCAGGGCATGCCTAGGCTGTCTCTTTGTCAGTCTGTCGGTGGGATTAACAAAATAGCTGATAGCTTTAGAATCTGTCATTGAGTTTGATTGTTTAGAATACATAGTCTGACGTCACGAAGAGGCTCAAGCGGAAGACCAGCGCTAGTTGCCTGCAGCAAGCATGATGTTGAGGTTGGACCTTTTTGTGGCAGTTGTGTAGGAGAGCCAAGTTCTCGATTTTACTAATAAGAGTATTGAGATCTATATGAGTGCCAAATTCTGTTTTCACTCAGGATGGAAAAATATTTATAAATTACCGATTTTGTTTTTAATTCATATTGTAAACAAAATAGATAATTTATTATAATACGCCATTGAACATAGAGTAGGGTGAGGGGAGATTTAACTTGTTTGCAAAAAATGAGCAATAATGAATTTAACATCCTTCATCAATATTCACGGACGTTAACAAATCAAAGGAAACATTTACACGACAATTAATTTTCGTTGTTAGAAAACAAAATATTGAGACTGATTGTGTTGAAAATATCTTCAAAAATATTCAAAGAACATAAAACAATCAAGACGGTTATGGATGCAACGTTATGTTAAAATATATTATTCATATTTTAACCTAAAATAACTTAAAAAAATCTATGTTTAGGCTCGTATACTATATTTATAAATTATTAAATATTATTGAAACAGTGTAGGGTAACTCTTAAAATTAAAATTATTTGTGGAAAATGTGCAAAAGATTAAACATCCCTTATCAATTTTGACGGACAAATTAAAAATAAACATTTACACAACAATTAATTTCGTCCTAAATATGATATCAAGGAAAACGAGTTCGTATTGTTATGCAAATAGAAGTTAAATAGCGTTACGGAAGGAATTCAGTTTAGAAAAGCGAGGCAATATAGTCCAATTAAAGTTTATTGAAAGTTAAACCGCTGAATAGTCGAGCCAAGATTTAATTAAAATCTGTTATTTAATCTCGTTCATGTTCTCATCCACTAATTGACGTATCGTGTAAATACCGTTTACGCAGGAGTTTATCTTAGAGTTATTTAATTTAATACTAGCGTGTGCTGGCGACTATGCTTTGCGTTTCGGATTGTGTGTAATGTTTATTTATCGTCCGTAAGCTCTGTGGTTAAGGTTTAATGATGAATTGTGACTAGATGATGTAATTATCCTTCACAGGACACTGAAAAGGGAAAAATAATATTTTGCACCGACTTTGTATAGATTTCAACAAAAATAAAATAAAAGTTATTTTCTACTTTTTAGAGGGAGGAAGTCGGTTCTATTTTTTGGTATTTTTCTCTTTTCAGTGTTCTGTGAAGGATAATCCCATCATCTAGTCACAATTCGGTTGGTTGGTAAAGAGTAACCTAAATCCATTTATTTTACGTTCATTAAACTTGTAATTAGCGGTATCGTTAAATTAATGAAGATAGGTATGTGAAAATGGGTTGAATAACTATTATAACTAGTGTAATGTTGTAATAGTGTACGTGACGTAATGTTTAGTCCCTAAAAGAAGCACTACATTATATAATTATATACTCTTTTATAGCATTTTGACTACCTTTCCTTTAGTGTGTATATTATAAATAATATGTAAAAGCACATACAGTTTGTTATATATTATGCTGTCGATCCTAAAGTTACCGCCAACTATAGCGATTTTACACATATTTTCATCTGCATTTACTGAAGTGTTATTAGAACATTAAAAATAGATTTTATTCGTTATCCTTTTTCATGTTATGATGTTTCAGAGTGAGGAAGTCAGTACTAATTTTTGGCGAAAAGTTATTATTCTCAGTGAAAGAAATTACAAATTCACAAACACCGTATTGAAGATTATATCGAACATATTCGGATTTTGTCCTTTCGTGGGTTTAATGAGAGATTAGCTCGCAAATACGTTGTCCATGCTTGTTACTTTACAATGCTAACAGCTATTTCTAGAATATTTTATCATGTAAAACGGATTAACCCCTCAAAACCGACGGGAGCTTGAAGGTTGTCACCTCATTTTTTATGCAGATTGACTTCAGAAAGTTTTCATAGCAGTGGCTGTGAATCGTAACTGATTTTAAACTTGCAACCGCCAGTAATTAATTGTGTTATTTAACGTTCTTTTTCTGTTATTTCAGCGTTGACGAGGTTTGTTTTCAGTTTTGTTGAGATTTATACCGTAGTATGTAAAAGTTTCTGGAAAACGTAACTAAAAATTGGGAACTTTGGAGTTGTGTTAATTAAAATCCACATATTTAATTTAATTCCCAATATGCACAAACATATTCCGTAATCATAACATAAGCTGTTATGACACATTATGTACCGGGATTATGATATACTTTTCCTACATCTATTTAAATAATATTCCCTCTTGAATTTAAGTGTTGAAGCTACTTAACCTTTTAAGCTCTTCTAGGACCTAAACTCAATGCAAAAAACAGCAAAAATATATGTGAATAAAAATGCTAAATAAGACCCCTATTTCAGAAATACCTCTGACTTATTCTCTATTGGGAAACACGAACCTGTTGTATTCTGTACCGCAAAATGTTAAACATTATCTATATATTGTAATATTGTATATTACGTATAAGCGAATTCTCTTTAGACAAGATATAATACCACTTACGCCACTTCCCGTCAAACTCCGTATTCCGTAACACATTAAAGCTTTTTTATCCCATTATTCTTTCATACGCTCGTATATTTCTTCGGTTTATCCCAAAATGAAGGCGTGTTTACATAACCTGGATGAACCGCTTACCAAATAATGACGGGGAAAAGTTCGCTTAAATTCACACAAGGCCGTCTGATTTGACATCCCTAACCCGGGAATTGGAAACCTCTCGAACAAGGGAATGCCTCATACGTTATTCAACATGTATTTATTGTGACTTGAAAACCGATCTATCTAGCGTCTAACATCCAAGTCAATCGGGGTAATGTAGGTTCGTATATGCCTAATGCCTTGAAACGTTTGTATAATGAAATTTACAGCATTCGTTGTTTGAATAAAAATCGCGTACTTATACATCAGTTGTGTGAATCTCCTCCGATATAGGCGCTTGCAACCCTTAACCATAGATTTATCAGGGTAAACTTACTTCAGGATTATTTGATTCGTTTTTAAGTAGCGTAACGAGCTTCTTATACTATAGCAAACCAACGTAGCAAAGATTTTATTCACTACGATGTCGGTTCCCGGAATTAATTATTATTGTTTAGCAATACAATCGCGCACACCGCTCATTCGATATTTTTAATTGCCTTCCAACTTGTTCATTTTACCGAGTAGTTTGTACGGGTTTTTTATTCGGGAATTATAAACGAATATTTTTTATTCATTCAAGAAATTCTACGTTCCACATATTATAGTTGAAAGCGAAGTAATTACTTACAAAAAGTACTTCAACCGGAGAATATGCATTTAGAATGCAAAAATTAATATCATTGTTGTTTGCACACGTATTTGTTTTCGCGTTATTACTGCATTTCTTTTGGTAATATGTATGATTCACGGAATACCTATTATTATGTTTGTGATGGGAAGATATGTAACCATGTTTTTGATGTTAAACAAAACTCTTTATTTAACTTATTTAATATCGCTGAGATGTGTAACAAGAACTGACTGTTAAATTTTCAAAATACCTAGAATAGAGAACAATATGGCAAAGATTAATATACCCACAATTCATAATTTGACGGATCGATTGTGAATTATGTGCGTGAAACGAATGGGACAGACGACCGATGCGACTGAGAGAGACACTTGGGTCTGCTGGTACAGACAACTTCTTAGCTCAAGGCTACCACACAGAATTTATGTAAAAAAAATCTCAATACCCCCTTTTAACCCCACCTGAGAATCGAAACATTCAACCACTACACCAACGCAACATAAAAATTACGTGGGCGTATAATAGGCCACGAGTAGAAAACAAAATAACGCAGAAGACTACATAAAAGCTATTAATTGGGTTTGTCTTGCCAAAACTTAGTTTACCTCGCTCCAACTTCTTGTTGTTATTGATCAATGCTGTATTGTTTTATTTAACTTTTAATTAATATATCTTTCTATTTATAAGTAAGATTGATTGTTTATTTATAATTATTATTTATTTATTAACTCATTATAACACTACAAAAAAAGGGAAATACAGTCACATAAAAAAAGTACAAAAAGCGGCCTTACCGGTACATATTGATTTCTTCCAGGCAATGAATACTTCATTTTGTTACCACTTTAATAACTGTATGGTATAGATATCGTTATCAATTTTATTTATTGTATGTGTTTACATTTTAAGTTTCCTATCTATTTTTTAAATAAAATGAAGTGCGAGATCTCATCGCACACTTTTATTCATTCGAAAGACCTATCGACCTCATTTTGTGTGGTATATATTATACTGTTTATATTATGTTGTGTTCGTTCGTTCTGTTATGTTCGCAGCTTCTACTTTCGTAATTTCGTAGCAACGCGCCTAATTGTTTGTAAAATGAATCAAAAGGATTTCATATTAACATGCTAAAGATTTAAATAGATAAGAGGAAATTAAAAGGCATATGGCATTAACAAACCACCTTTCACCTTCAGCTGTCTTCCTTACTCAAACAAATCCCTAACCACAAACATCAAATGAATAAAAATATCACATAATACAACGCAAATTGAGTAAGAAATTAAATACGTAATAAGCCATTATTAAAAAATCATGGGACATAATTCAATTTTCGCATTTCATTACGAGCATAATAAACAAACAGTGCCCAGAGAATCGTTTTGGATTAAAAATGTCATTCAACAAAATGTTTGCCTTTATAATTGAGTGTGGAAATGAAAAATGCTTGTGCGTGAATTTTGTTCAGCAGTTTTATATCATTGTACGATTGTTTTTTTAATTGTTTAGTTGAGGTCAAATATTATCATTCCGCAAGTTTTGGGTTTATAATTGAAACTTTCAATGTTTGCAAAGCTGATAAACGTATTTAAAGTCGCAACCCTCTTTTTAAATATCCCTTTATTTTGGAGCTGAAATGTTTGAAAGTGTTTTTGAATATGAATGCAGCTTCTTAAAAATGTTTTTAATGAAGCCACAAGAACGTCGAACAAAAAAGAACTGATTTCAAGATCGCGGTAAATATAACTTTTTGTCTGATTTCATTTTATATGCAAATAATATTAACAGTTCAAAAGGCTCTCATTTACCAGCGGGTCACCACGAACCCTTAGCTCATTTTTTATGTAGATTGCATGGAAGAAAAGTTTCAAAATATCAGCCGTTGACATTTGAGGACCGCGCAACACTATTGAGATTTGATATTCTGGCTTTTGGCTATTGTATCTTGATTGCATGTATTATACTAAATGTTTGTTTTAAACTGTATCATTGTTCAACATAATAATGATTTTCTTTGCTTCTGGAATAGACAATTTTTGGATACTTAATTCAATGCCTTATCTCTATATAGAGATTTTTCCACACCTATTAAAATAACTTAATAAGATAATTGTTGGTGGTGGTTAATACCAATATTTTTTTCTTGGAAAGACGAATATCGATAAACCACGGTGTACATACATCGTTCTACTTCCTTGGATTCTTTATAGACCATAAATTAGTAATATTTTATTAATTTATTGTTAAAATTGTCATCCATTTCTTATCATGAAATAAAAGCTCATATTGTTTTGTGATTATAAATAAGATTATTTTGTGTTTCTGCAAATTGCACATTATTCATAATTTTTGTAGAAAAAAATTACGATTAACAATTTAAGTTAAGTTAATAAAGTTTTAGAGATAATCCTTACTAAATATCGGTTGGATGCAAAATAAAACATTTATTCAATCATTCATTAAAAAATCATTTTATTATGATTTTTTGCAAAACCTTTCAGTCTTTGGTTGAAGAGCAATGAAACAATACAAATAAACCACACGTTTTTGTGTTTATTTGTAACAATTGTATTATGATGTAACAAAGTATAGAATATGTAGGAAACACCTAGCAATCTCGAAATAATAACGCAAAACTAACAAAACATGCACAATTCTACCAACCGCATGTTAGAAGAATAATAAATTACTTCGCCAAAATCCTCGTGAAAGTTAATTCCGATTTTCATTTTAAAATATACAAGTTCTTCGTTAGCTATTAGCGGGCCGACAGTATGCATTACTGGGGAGCTAGGTTTTGCATTTCCATCTTATTGTTGCCCCACCCTCGTTTGGATGCAAATATTTTATAGTTCAAGCGCCCGGCCCGCTTTAGTTTCTTTCACTTCTAATTTGCTTTCGAGATTGTTTATTTCATCCAGATTGTTCCATTTAGTACGTGCAAAACATAATTTCTAGGTTAAGTATAGATCACGTTTTATCTATATACATATAATAAAACAGTCACCATATCATTTATGTATCATGAATATTTTTAAAAAGAGTAATGGCTATGCAATATGTATTATAGACCCCCAAACCAACTTTCGAATTTTTTACTGTTTATCAGTTTTTATGTGCATCAATCACGTAAAAACCAATGGACAGATTTTGATAAAATTTAAACTTATATTAGATACAACTTATATGTTATCTTTATTTCACAAAAAAAGTGGTACCTATATCTATACATATAATAAAGCAGTAACCCAACCATTTCTGTACATTGAATATTTTTCAAAAAGAGTAGTTGGTATGCAATATGTATGTTCTATAGATACCAAAACCATGGTTAAAAAATTT
>LQNK01003297.1:26027-48701 GCA_001586405.1 Phoebis sennae
TTATTATATGTATAGATGTGTGTATGTGTGAGAAAACTATACAAAGCTATGAACAAAACCTAACAAATTATATGAACGTTCTGTCTCGTAATCATAATTAGTTCGCAGTAAAATTTAAGGTTACGGAAAAGGCATTTTTGTAAATGTTACGCAAATTTCCAAGTTTAGGTTCGATTGAAGGTCCTTTTTTAAAGGACTTTTCCTTTAACCTTCAAATATATCAGTCAGTGAATTCTGCTATACAATCAATATAAATATTAAGATATGTTTTTATACTATCTTACTTATACACTACCTAAAAATTAAGTAGGGCCTCGGAATTTTCAACTATTCTTTTAATCGTAATAAGGGTGTAAAATAAAGTAATAATTACAAAAAAAAATTAAAGTATACGATGATTTGAAGTAAAATAAAGGACCTTATCCGCAGAAACATAATACAATTGAGAAATATGTATTTGCGAAAAAAACTCTCGTATAATTTAATTTATGTTTAAGCGCACACTCCTCACAGGCGCCACCAAAGGAGTCAATTTCAAACAAGTACGTCCTATTATATCTTAACAAAAACGGGTGAAAATTGCTCCGTTGACAGGCCGCGGGCTGGATGGCCGCCAGGCGAGCTCTAGCCGCAAAGCTGCTTTTTATATACGCACCAAATTTTACTACCCAAGTGTACTTCGTTTTAATTTAGCCATTTTGGCACGTCCCGGCGGAACTGCGGATCATTTGTATCAGTAATACAGATAATATGATACGAGACGCGACGACGAAATTACTGAACCTCTCACGGGACTTGTTTTGTTTTAATGGGCCTCCTGAAACGCTTTTAGCTGATCATCTCGGACAAAGTAAACACAAAATAATAATTATAATTAAATTATAGTAAGGGAAATCAAATGAACTAATTGTATATAAGTGGATATTCTAGTAACATACTTGCCTGTGATATATTGAATTTCCAAGAGAATTCCAGAAAACCAGAATTCCTATCTTGTTCCTTTTGTATTTTTAGTTCTGAGTAATTTTATTCATAATTTTCATAAACAGTAAAATATGTTCAGAGTAAAATTAATAAAACATAATAATTGTAATCGCCATTTACGTTGAAATTTAATCGTCCTCGTTGTGTACATTATTCAGTGTGAATAAATTACAAAGAGAGTAATTTCATTGAATTTTGGTTCAATCAACGGAATATTATTTAACGTAAACAGTTCATTTGGCGTGCATTATCGTAGTTTTAGTGACGTCAACGTGAAGCCTTCAGAGCAATCTATTACCGAACGTCGCTAAAGGCGACAGGACCGTCTGAATATGTATGAGCTATGAATGAAAAATCGATTCCGAAAGATTATTCAACAGAGAGGCTCATTAGACAAGGGATTAAATATTGTGTTACGTTTCTTTAGCATGTAGCCATGGATGTATGTGTTCAGTATTATATTAGTCAAATCTTACAATGTAGCTTACATAAATTTTCACATAGATTTATCCTACTACTATTATAAAGGCGAAAGTTTGTAAGTATGGATGTATGGATGTATGGATGTTTGTTACTCTTTCACGCAAAAACTACTGCACCGATTATGATGAAACTTGGTATACATACAGGTAAGGGTTCAGAATAACATATAGGCTACTTTTAATCCCGGAGTTGCCACGGGATCAGACGTTACGCGGGTGAAACCGCGGGGCGCGGCTAGTATATTCATAGATTTATTATAGAGGATAAAATAAAAGTTCCTTATTCTTTAGCAAATATCAATCGCCCTGAGATGAGCTCCCTATTATCTTGAACTAAGTAGGATAGTTTAAGAAATATAAACACATTTCTAGGATGCTTATTACTTATTCTCTTCAAAATTTCTTGTATTAGTCTTGGACAGTTCTTTTTAACATTATTGATTTTTAATTCCTAAAAGAGAAATACAGTAATAATCAATAGTCATTGTATCGTCTGATAATGCATGAGACATTTTATATAACCTTTTTCATGACTAAAATCCATGAAATACGTTAGGATCTGTAGGTAATATTTATTTATCTGGGTATAGATATGAGTCAAGTGGCATATTGCTTTTTGGTAAATGGTGCTATTCATCTTGGTATTTCACTATAACACATATTATAATATGCTAGCTTAAATTATTATGCATTATATATGTTATCAATTAGCGTCAGTGATTAAAGATGAGTTATGGCTACTTAGTTGTTGTGATATATGAATAATGAGTTTCTAGAGCTTTATTGTATTTTCAACCTGCTTCTTAAGATTTTTATTGCTTTTATGTGACGTTGATTTTTTGTCCAGGATATTTAAATTTAGTATTCTGACATAAATTACCATCTCTTTTTAAAACGATCTCCTGCTACTTTATATTATACTAGCTGAGCTCCGCGGTTTCGCCCGCGTATACATCCCGTTCCCCTAGGATTTTCGGAATAAAAACTTCCCTATGTCATTCCTGGGGTTACAAAGAATCTCTGTACAAAATTTCATCCAAATCGGTCCTGTAGTTTCAGAGCCTATTTAATACAAACAAAAAAACAAACATATCTTTCCTCCTTATAATATTAATATATATGATACAGAACCCTTCATATGCGAGTTCATATCGCACTTGGCCGGATTTTATTTTTAGTGCAGAATACATAAAAAGTATGCGTCTCCTAGTGTGTAGCGTAACTACGTGACATAATTGCGCAAGACCTGGAAAAAGTAAGGTGTTGTGTGTTAAATATTTTATAGGCATCGGCTTATTGAATTTTATTAAATCCGCAGCAGTAGACTTAAAATTATCAGCGTGATATAATGCCTATATTTTAAAGGAAACTTATGCAATTCGAAAGAAAATAAAATTAATGAATGAAAATGAATATTTATTCAAAAGTAACAGACAGTCTTCTGTACGGATATTATTTAACCGAAAAGGTTGTTTGTTTATTTGTTCATACAATCCTTTATGTTTCTGATTATGAAAGGCATCATGAAGGCTCTTAAAGATATTGAGCACCAGGCTTATAGGAGGTCAATAAGTGAACTCGAAATTATACTTGAAATAACTGTTTTAATCGTACGTAGAATAATAAAACTAGCTCTTAAATCCGGCATTATGTTTTTCATATATGCGAAAGATAGTGTGAAATTCAACAGCTGCGCATTTGATATCATAACAATACTTCGTACGTTTTCCTTTCATGCGTCAAATACGTCGTTGTTATTGGGAAAATATGTTTATTACTTCGGTTGATTAACGGCCGTTTTCAATACACTATTTATACCTTGTTTTGCTTACTAAAGTCAGACAAATCTATCTATTTGCACTTACTTTGATTTCAATGCGCTGTCGACGGATAGCCTTTGTTATGACTTTTGACAATCAAATGTCATTTAATCTGAGATTACAATCTATCCATAATCTTTGATACATTATTGAAAACGGCCGTAATACATTCCCTTCACTGATTATCATTTATTTATTAATCAGCCGCTGGAAGGTTACCATTAACAAGTCAATATGTGAACTTGAAATGAACGCTTTAAAATGCAAGTAAAGTCACAAAAAGATATAAGGTTGAGCTTTAAACATAACTGTTGATGCTACGTGTCCAATAAAGGCTAGCGAACGACATTCGGCAGCTGCGCATTTGGTACCATGAACGATTACTCGTTAGTTTTCTTTTCAAGAATCAAATACGCTGATGTCAACACAAATATCCGTTGAATGGTTTAGTTTATCCATGTTTTGTATGGACTAATTACTTTAATACAAAAAAAAGTTAAATATATTTTCATATACTGACTTCCATATTATGATTATTTGTTTCACGTTCAAATATCGGAATCATTATAGAAAAAGATTTCATAAAAAATTCTATCTTCACAAATTACATAATTTCTACTATAAAACGTAAAAGGACAAGGAAAAAATAAAATACATAGAATTCATATCATATTTATTTACGTATCCATTTAAATTTTACAATAAATTAAACAAAACAATTTCCATTTACTGTACATTAAGATAAAGAGATGATTTCGTGCAAAGAATTGACGTACCTTAAGTGAAACACAGCCATAGATTAATGCCTATTCATAGTAGGGATGTTAAGGAGATCCGGAAATGTAACCGAAACTATCGACTATCCCCGATGTTCCCAAACTATGCGTCGCAAGAAGTATATATGCGTCCCGATTATCTGTCCCCTTAATCCTATTTGAAACTAGAACTCACACCCCGCTGACACTAATGCGTCTAAACATATAACTAAACTCGTAAATGCGTCGCGGATTGAAAAAGATTGGGAACACTTGGACTATCCGATATGAAAAAACCGTATCCGATTCCGATATAAAAAATTCGGATAATTTCGGATAGGGGCGGAATCTAAATGAGACACATAAAGACAAGTTATATCTTAAAAGATGCTCCGTGCGAGTCCATTGCTTTTTTTTCTTCCGTGGATTATTAATTTAACTTTGTATTGTGTATTTGTATTTTACTTTCAATACTCTTCAAAATATATACTTCTTCATTACAGAAATTATCCGAAACTAACGAACAATCCAAATAATTTCACATCCGTATCCGTAATCTCATAACATCCCTGATAGTATAAAACGTATTTAAATGCTAATTAAATCACGAAATGGCGACATGAGTGTTTTGGCAAAACGAGCATTGTACGGGTTGAATGCTCTTGGAGTTTATATTATATAGAATGCAAAAGGATTTTATTTGTGGTTAAACAAATTATGTAACTCTCCGCTTGCGTTCTTTGATCCTAACAGCATTGAAGGCCTTATTATTGTATTGGCTTACAAAGAACATCTTTCGAATCGAATACACATTGACCCTAAAACTCCACATAAAGTTCACGCATTCATTATTTACTTACATCACTTTTTGTTTCAAAACAAATTTGCTAGTATATTTTTCTATTTTGGCTAAAATATTCTACAAATTGTTTTCACATTGCTTTCATAACTGTTTCAACAAAAATATTTTTGTTATAGGTATTCATTTCTACGTAGCGATATATGGTTAAAAATATATCTAGCCTCTACTATAACATCTTATTAATAGAGTCTAGATAAGAATTTTTAAATACAGTTATATTATTTCAATTTCCAGCTTTCAACGTTAAATATTTTATATTTGAAACAATTTTAGTCACATTTTTTTATCTACATAATTGTGTAACTCTACTAACTCAAAGCATAACAATTGGTTGCTTTTTAGCATTTTCAGTTGCAAAACTCAAACAATTTGCTAGTAAATTCTATTTAAGAATATATTTTAACATGTACTAGAAAATAGTTTTCCCATTGCGGCAGTGCACAATCCATGATAGACGATTATAGCGCGCTCTGACAGACCGGGGACAGAACTATTATAGCGAAATATGACCTAAAATAAATCTCACCTATACCAGGGACATTAATTTTTGAATGCAGTTATGTAATTTCAAGCTTGTTTAAATTGACTATCAGAAAAAACTGTTATAAATACAATAACTTCTTTGCTGCATGGCAATGCTTTCTGGTGCAGAAGAAACAATAACAATGCTGATAATTATTAGTGTTAAAAAATAATTTGCTAGTAGATTGCAATGGTTATTTTTTACATGTTGTAGAAAATAGTACCGTAGCGAAATACAGTTCAAAATAGATCTAAATAAAACAGCTCAGCAAACGAAATTTTTAATGTTCTATACTAAAAAGGTATTTGTTACATTCGTTTATTTTATCTACAATTACAAAATTACTATTTTAATGTGGCATTTATCCCGCACAATGATTACAGACGGCCCTATTACAAAAAAAGTTGATGGTAGGATCATTCATCTCGCATACCTTCATTTCAGAAAAAAAATATAGAAATTTTGTTACTGTTTTGACATATATTTCGTAATAAGGCCGCAATAATGGAAAATATTCATTTTTGAAGTGCTTTGAATTTTCACAAAAAATAATAACTTAAGGAAATAATTTTTATGCAACGGATATGAAGATACACATATTTTTATACTTTATAAAGTCATACGCAGCAATTTTATAGTGCATATAGTGACAGTATATCTAAAAACTTATTACACGTCTAAGGAAATTAGCTAAGACAGTTATAACTCGACTAGTTAGATTTTATTTCGTTTATATTAAATATCTAATAAATAATTTATATCTTGACATACATCGACAATATAAATAAGTTTTGGTATGTACAAAAAATAAGTCGTGTATGGTTACCAACTTAGCGGTAAACATGTGAATTAAATTCATTATAATACATACACCCAAGTTTCACTTACGTTATTATCACTTATAGTCCGAGAGCTGAGGTAAAAATACTCTACGGTTAATTTAATAATTTGGCACAAGAACAGGCATTTAATTCCGTTCTAATTTACAAATTTACTCCTAAAGCCAATAAGTTGCTGTGAAATCGAAAAGTAATGGAAGTTAGTATTAAAATTTGTCGGCTCTTAAACTATAAGTGATTTGGATTGAGGCCGACCCATTTATCTACATTCTTACGCTAATATCACCATCACAGTGCTTCTGAATAAGCCTCATAAGCTCATCTTTGATAATTCTCTTAAAGTCCACAAAACTACACACGCTAAAATATTTATTGAATATTCCATATTGATACCTGAAACAAGAAAATATATTAATTATAATCTATACATATAATAAAATCGTAGACTAGCCGTGTCTGTACATTTAATATTTTCAAGAAAAAATTAGTATTCCGTGTTTCATTTGTGATTCTAAACTCAAAACAATGATTTTTAGAGTTTTTGTCTGTTTGTCTGTTTGTCTGTTTGTCGGGCGTTTGTACGCAGTCAACTCCGAAACGGCTTAACCGATTTAAATGCGGTTTTCGATTATGTATTATGGCAAGCCCCCCGGAGGTTTTAGTTTTTGTTTCGATCAAATCGGTTAATAAATAAAAAAGATATGAGGGTTCAAAGTGATACATCAAAACATCATCAATGCGCGTAGGTACACTGAGTTAAACCTTCTTAGGTGTAGTTTGCACAGTACCTTTTAATGACAAATGTAGCCTTCTTTTAATCTCCAAAGTAGATTACGATCATGGCGGCCAATCTCAACAAAGACTAACCAACATGCAGAAGTAATTATTTGAGTCTATAAGCAAATATGCGTTAAATGCGTGCAAACATACAAGTTTATTTCGTTCTAGGAGTATACGACAGACATCGAAAATGTAAATATTTTGCAAAAAATTTATAAATGAATTATCAGAATTATACAAACATGAACAGTGACACTTTTGTTATATTTAATTCAGGATATACTTCGGACTTAAAAAATAACAGTTATTAAATCGTAATTATTGGATAGTTTTTTTTTGTATAAAATAGTTTATTAAAGGGATTAACGAGATATATTTGCAAACGTACGTTTCTAAAAATTCTCATACCACTTCTACTTCGAAAATCCACAAAGTACAGAATTTTGTAGTCCACGCGGGCGAAGCCGCGGGCGGAAAGCTAGTAATAAATATTTCTATAGTCAATTCCTCGTTTTTGGCACAATACGCTTCACAACTATATGTTTTTTTTCTTTTGTTTAAACCAACTGCTTGTTTTTTCTTTATTTTTATTTTGTTTTTTTTTGTTTCTGTCTAATTTTTGCATTTACCTTATTCGTGTCATTTTGTGTAGAGAAGGATCTGGCTTCCTTAACACAGGTTTCCCTAGCAAGGAAGTCAGCGCCCCATTACTTTAAGACCCAAAAAATTGTAAAATGCAAAATAAAGATTATTTACTTATTTATTATTATAATAAGTAAGAAATTATGCAATACAGCTTTATGCAAAATAACCGTTCTATAAATTAAATCAAGAAAGTCATGTATCTAAAAAGATACTAATAATAATAATGGACGAATACTTATAAATCTGAAAGAAATATGTAGTTCGAATCAGATAAATGTGTACTAAAGATAATCCTTTTCAAAAACCACTGGATATAGGTACAATAATCATAAATCAATGTTTTTGCTTCCATAATATATCTTTCGTGACAAATGATTGGGCTGATAAATTACGAATCTGAGATTTAGAAAGTGATGGAATTGCGATATAATAGGGAAGTACAGTCAGAAGCATAAATATGTGACTATGGGCAGGTTAGCAAAAATATCTGACGCAAGGATGAGTTCAAGAATATATGACTCAGGTACGGAACAAAAATATCTGATTATCATATTATATTATTTGTATTTTGTAATATTACCTCTTGATGGAACTGCATCTTGATTGATTTCAATTCACTAGTTCACGTAGCAGTAGTTTTTTTGTACAAATCTATCATATTATAACCCCTTGTTAAGAGCAGCAAATGATGTCAGATATTTTTGCTGCGTACGTGAGCAAGATATTATTGAACTCATCCTTGCGTCAGATATTTTTGCTAACCGGCCCATTGTCACATATTTATGCTTCTGTTATTTAAACTAAAGTAAATGTAAAAATAATTTACAGACAAACCCCTTTTAAAAATGCAACCAAATTATTTTCTCTTATGTTTTCACTTATCAAATATCTTTATTGAGTTTCCATGATATACAAGGAACATTATTAGGTATAATGACTTCATATTTCTCCGTACCGTTAGTAGTTGCATATGATAATTTAATCATCTATCTAGGTGGTCTAGTTTAAATTATCTCCGCTATACATTCATGATTTTCCTTCATTTAACATGAATTAATTTTCATTCATTATCTCAACACTTTTAAGAAGTCACTCATAAATTTAACTACTTTTAATCATGCAGAGCGGAGCTACACATTCTCATTACCACATTCTGCACGAACGTTAAAAATTTAGTTTGATTAAAGTACTTAAATTAACCAAACCACGGCACTCCAGCACATAATAACGTAGCAGTAGCTTTTATAAATGCAACGGGATTGCATTAACTTCACGTCACTATTAAGTTATTTTCGTGGCTCGAATTAAATGCTTGTCCTGTTTCGTGTATGGATAGTCATATAATTTATGGTAATTACGGCTTTTAATTGCTTTCGGAGAGTCAAACGATGATGAATGCAAGTAAAGTTATGAAAGAAGCGATTGGATTTATGTGCATCAATTTTCGTCGGATATGTATTCACATGTCATTCTTGTTTTATATGATGAAAAATTACAAGGAATACCAGGACAAATATTACAGTTTATAACATCGTAAAAATCTGATTCAGCTTTGTTTTTAAAAAACACAAATCACTATGCTAAAAAGTAAATGAGCTGAACCAATTTTATAAAACTGCGTAGTCTAGATTTCTATCAAAAAGGAAATGTTAAAGTTCTTGAAACTTCCACTCCACATTATCGCAAAAAACTTAGCCGGCGGACGTGCACAAGCGCAAGCGTGTGTTTCCGTCCTTTAATTAAGAGGCATTAAGTGGCTATCTAGCGTTCAATGCGACGTGCATTACAGCGGACTGCTCCATTCATAATAAATTAAGACATCCGCATTAGATTGTGCGCTATTGTGACCGAAATCGGACTGGTTGGAACCGGCTTATGAAATAGATCCGTTGCTAACTGAATGAAATTTTACTCAATGGAATGTTTTACAATTGAGGCCCTTTCTTAAATTTAAAAATATCGTGTCAGTATCGAAAAGTCTTCAAAAGTTGCAGTTACTTTTCTTTCATTCAATTTTAAATATTACCTTGTTTATGTTAATCTTTCAAATCTCTTTTAGATTACAATATAATATAATGGAGCATTCAACTTTACCGGTTTTTTGAAGTTATTCTGTACTTAGAAATATGCCAAACAAATCTTAAGCTTCCCTACATCCTGAGTGAAAACAGAACTTGGAAACCAGGAAGATATCAATTCTTTTGTAGGTAAAGATCGAGAACGACGAACTATTTAATATTGAACTTTCATTTCTGATTTACGTTTTAAATGGGATAATATAATAATAAAAGCGACAAATTAATATTCAATACCTCTATTAGAGACATATTTCGACAGCTGCGTCCTCGAGTACAGCGTGATGATCGCCGACGTGTCCCGTATGACGGGTGGTTCGACCATAAGAATGGCTTCGCAGCGCACGCGCAACGCCCCGCTCTCTGCGGGAGGCACGGAGACGCGTAGCACTCGCCAGGATGCCCGGAGACCCCCTGGTTCTGGAGCACTTAGTTCCGTGCGATGCCATGGTTCTGGCTGTATAAAAAAAAAAAAAAATGATGAGTCTTCTTCTTAATTATTAGCTACGCTAAAACGCTTAACGTAGAATAATCGTTTCGCTTCACATATTTCTGTTACGAAATTAACGTAAATTTGATATATCTTATTGGAGTTAATTAAATTTAAGATAACAAAGAAAAAAAATTAAGCCAATCTTCATCGAATAAAAAAAACTCCTATGATTATGTGTAAAAGTAGCGCAAATCAAATGAGATTATTTGATATACATATTATTTTTTTGTGATATTTTTATCAATAAACAAAAAATGTGATAAATTTCACATATTCGGTCTTAAATAAAAATATATTTTTAACCATACTATACACGTACTTTCCATTAACATTGTATAAACAAAAGAGCCAAGAGCTACGAATATCATATAACGGTAATTCCCTTATCTACTGAAATGTATTCAAATCACTGTTTAAAGGTAATTATGCTGTAATTGCTACGGTAAACATCGTCATTAGCGGCTTCATGTTATTGAAAGCTTTGCGAAAGTAGAACTCATTTTTCATAGAGTTGCGTGAAAATGTAACCACGTTTGTTCGTTCAATAGATTTGTTAAGGTTAGTTTAGTCTAGTTTGTTATGCCTATATTTAGATGGTTCATCAAATTTTTGTCTAAAGAAACGATTTCTTGAAGATATAAAATGTAAACCCATTTCTTCCTTGAAAAGTACGCGTCAATGTTATTTATAAATTTCATAGCCTAATCGTTTGTCTTCAGTAAGTTTTTTCAGTAAGTTTACACCTTATGTTAAACATAGTTATTACCTCAATAAACTTTCTTCATCAACAAGTCTGTCTTAAAATTATAACGAAACTATTTTGCATACGATACGTCGCTCACCTCGCACAGTTCTGGTATATAAGGCAATCTTGTTTATGAACATTTGTTTATAGTTTGCACGTCTTCATATTCATTCTAAAACTGTTTTAAAAGCTCTTAAGTAATGATTTGGTTTACGTTCCATGTGAATCTTGATTAGTGTCTTCTATTTAGATAGTATATGTACGTATACATACGAGATGATTATATAATCTCCGAGCGCATCCTGTGATTTGCGTTACCTCATTTAAACCCTGTCAGAACCGAGTGCATACATCAAGTGGCGATCACTCAGCGAGGTGAGGTGTCGGCTTATCGAGGACTATTACATACTATTTTAAATTTACGGTTTAAAAATATCCCAGGTTATTTATGAACTACGTGAAAATTGTTTTAACAGCTATTAAATTTATATTGATCTTACGTTATTAGATATTTATTATGATCCCCATTTTTAACCAACAACTTCGCTTGTAAACCTGGTCAAAAGTTATCATAGGATAACTTAATCCTATTATAATGATAATTATGGGTTAATAAACTATATTTGAAACAAATTTCATTATCTTCCATTTCGTCGCCGTTGCGTGATTGAGTAACCAAATTAATTTAAAAAAAAACAATTTAAAAGTATAAATAATCTATTAAACAATCTCAGAAAAATAGAAGTTTAGGCTTTTGAATTTGAAAATGAAAATTGGGTCAAACGCTCGTACAAGGAAGTCAGAGATATTCCTAACCCTTGCTTTCAAATCCGGCAATCCCATACAATTCTCTCCCCTTGGCAAAGCGCACTCAACAAGCTGAAGTAGATCCTTGCAAGCATGTTATGTTTATCGTCAGGTGCTGCACTGCTCTTTTGATTTTATGTCACAGAAATACCCTAGTTTAAGTAATCTTTTACGGAACAATAATGTCTATTCTTTTAAGGATAAAAGCGTGATAACTGTCCTTCAGAAGTACTTGAACGGTCAAAACGATGGTGAGTTGTATGGTAATATCGGATTGCGAACCGCTCGCCAACAGATTGCAATAGAAGCATACGTGCATCAGCGGACGGGAGTTTCATCACGTTACTTCCTTTTCATTTCACGCAATATCGAAGCACAGCTCAAAGACTCAAGCCAATGGCGCGCTCTCAAGTCGCATAATAGCATTCAATTTATTTCAACAAAGACTCCGCTATCAAGATCGCTCCGAACGTCCCGTTGTAACTAAGATCTAAATAAATGTTTTAAGTAGTTTTATGTCGTTTAGTATTATAATTAAACCATGCAGCAGCTTGATAGCGTGCACTCGAAAGTAAAAAATAACTGTTATGATGTTCTCGACGTTTATTGGAAGTAAATACTTCAGTTTTCATTTGCGATATTATTACAAAAATGTTTACGCTTACAATTGAACGAGCGAGGCAGTTCCGTATCCGTAAACGATATAATAAAATTTTTATTATAGTTTTGGCAGTAAGTATTACATTAATTGATGTTATCCCTATTAACGAAACCATTAATATTGAGCATCAGCTAGCAATGCCTTTTAATAATAATTCACACGAAATAATTTCAGTCATAAACTTAGGTATTCAAATAATTTAAATTAGCTTTTACCTCAATAAGACGAACTAAATACTTTCATAGCAATGGAAGAAGGCATTCCATAGTAATATATAAGGCATTTTAAGGCCGTTAGAGAAGATTTTGAGTGGCTTGGATGCTAAGTCTCTTAACAATGAGCGCGCAAACAAAACATTGGGCTCCATTCTGAGTATTACGGTGGTATATGAGATTGTTTGTAAGGGTACCTAATTAATTGATGATATTTTATTGCATACAGAATATTGTTATAATATAATAGCATGTTGAATGACTACATTGTGTAAAATTAATATGTTCAATGGCATAGAAAGTTTGCGCATCATATTGTAATCTCACTTGATTGAATTATACAACGATGTGAACATAAGTAATTAAATGAAAGTAAATTTTAAATATTGACAAACAAAGTGTATTTCTTGAGTTTATAAAATTACGAAATGTTATTTTCCCAAATGTATAGATATCAATTTTCTTTGGTTGGATAAAAATTAATAAGTTGAAAGCATTGCTATGTTGTAAAATATTTAAGGTTCGGCGTCTCACTTTCAAAAGTTGTGAGATTTTCCAATTTCTTAGCTTTCCATTGTATGTGATACTCGCCTGAGAGAACCTATATCAGTCTTAAAAGAAGACCTTAGCTCCCCTTTTACTTAAGGGATTTAAGAAATCGAACTTAATTCAACCTTTCACACAAAATGTTTGTATATTTAGTAGTGGCTCGCTTCGAGCTAGACCTTGCGTTATAATGTATACATCAAGACCTTTCATTTGATACCGTATTGGGCGATATTCTTAAAAAAATCGCCTATTTTACCCCCTCACCATTTTTTTTGTTTTTGGTACTCAAGATTTTTTATCTATACCACTGGCGCACAAAAGTTTTTCAAGATCGGATACACCATACTCCAAACCAAAAATTAAACATTCATATCACTGCTTATTGAAAAAAAAATATAACATATACCGCCATATCATACAACATAGACATTTGACAAATGTACGAAATATATATCCTTTTACTTAAAAGGACACCAATTTTAACTTATACAATATTTCTTTTTTCGTTCCATATATTTTATTTAAAATACAGTTCACAAAGTACAGTTGTACAGGCTACAGACAGTGCAAAAAACATCAAAATTACCAAGACCAAAAAAGACAACTAAAATGTTCATTTGTTTCAATTTGCCCAATAAATTTGGGAAACTCAATCGCTATAATTGATAGTGCCTAATCCAAATAGATTAGATTCCTGATTCCATTAGGGAGTATGAGAGTAAACAGTTAAATCGAGTTAGGCCATCTCTTGAGTGCATGCCATTCTGCGATACGAGATTCGCAGATAGATATGCTCCACCAGAAGTTTATACTAGTTGCCTGTCTGAGCAATATTGCCATAAATATCTCTGTATACATTTCCCTCCGTACTATACTAACAAAAGCAACAACGCTTAAAATATTCATATAAACTGTAATATATCTTGTTTAATTACGACATGGAACACGTGTTTATTTCATATTTACAAAATAAATGTACTCTTTAATTACTTCTACATGACACGTTAAATTAATATTGCTTCGTTTTAAATGCTTTTAAAATAAACGTGCAATATCGAGATCATATGAGGTTTCAGAAAGTAATTTAATGCATCGACAGATACTAGATGTTATAAATCGATTCGCATTTAAGTGTACATCGCAATATTTTTCATTCAGTAAAATAAATTGCAGTTTTCACAGCTGAAAATTACGTTTTATTAATAGAACTGTTTTACAAACCTTCTGTATGTCGTTGTCGATGTACCAGTTTATATCGGACGGGGGCAACGAGTAGTCTGATGTACAATTGAGGAGAATTTGTTCCCCCGGCTTCACTAATTTCGGAGCCCCGATTATAATTGGGTCCTTGTCCGGCATAGCTGCAAGGAAAATAGATTTGAATATGTTAAGACCTTAACGTCTTCAGGCGTTGTCGTAAGTTTACAAACTATAATATGAGCTATTTTAAGAGGAAATTGCTGAATGGTGAAGATAATTCTCGTCAGGGACGTTAACATAAAGTGCCCTGAAATTGTATTACGAGAATGTGTAAGTAATTAAAGTTTCAAGAACCACCAAGCCTGATCACGCTAAATTTGCTTTAGCAGATATTCGAGTCGAGTAAAGATATGGATATTACGACGATGTAACGTTATTAGTTGCTCTTATCTAATTAAACTTTGCTTTATTCAGGTGTACATATTGAAACTTTAGTTAAACTTTGTAATAATTCACCGTGACGAAGTATTTCATATGAGACGAGCACTGTTTACGTGCGGTTATAACATGTGTTTACATTCCATATTATTTATGATGCTGCTGCAGTTCTAAAACGATATTGGAACCTCACAGAAACAAGATTTTATATTTCTCTGGGGCTGGTTACTTAAAAGAACGAGTAATATACGGGCAGGATGGACGGCGGTCGGTTGTCAGAATGTTATTTTCTATTTTCTTTTTATAACACGAAGGTTTTGTTAGTTTGTTTGTTTTGATAAGTTTAAAATGAAACTGAAATTGTTGATACGTGCTGTGGCTCTATCTCGGGATTTATCTAAAAATTTTTTACAGAAAGCTTAATTATGGGAAGGACACTATATTATGGCTACTGAGTCTTTCCCCTGTTTATTTAATTGTTAATAGAAATTGCGATTCAGAGAAACTGAATACCAATAATCAATTCTAGTACACCATCTCGTTACCCAACATGTCTCAGACACGTCCGCTTTGCTCAAGTTTGCCCGCATACAACTAAGACAAAGCAAACTCACCAACAACTGTCATGTGTTTAGTTTGTCTAGCGATCTTAGGGCCTTCGGACAATACCACACAGCTGTAAGGCGGTCTGGTGGAGGCAATAGACACGCACTTTAATTTCAGTAACATTAAAAAACCAATCATTAGTTCACTATTTCTTCCCCAACATGTCTCAAACACGTCCACGTTCAAGTTTGCCGGCACACAACTAAGACAAAACAAACTCAGCAACAACTGTCATGTGTTTAGTTTGTCTAGCGATCCTAGGGCCTTCGGACAATACCAAACAGCTGTAGGCGGTCTGGTGGAGGCAATAGACACGCACTATAATTTCAATAACATTCAACTCAGCAACAACTGTCATGTGTTTAGTGGCAATACACGCGCACCATGCATGAGACGGCCTTACACCATAATTCCAATATCGTTAAATAATCATTAAATTAGTTTACCATTTCTTTCCCAAGTCTCAAACACGTCCAAGTTTACCCGCACACAACTAAGACAACGCAAACTCACCAACAACTGTCATGTGTTTTGTTTGTCTGGCGATCTGGAACTTGGGGCCCTCGGTCGATACCTCGCAGCTGTATGCAGCCCTGGTGGCGAGGGGTGGCGGCATCACGCGCACCATGCACGAGTCGGCTTGACAGTCCCCCCCTTGCACCATGATTCCAGTTACATTGAAGAGTCGTATGGGCGGCTGTGGAAAAATGTTTCATAAGATATTGGCATTTAAACGTTTGCATAAAGTAATAAGAATATTCTTTCTGTATTTCTTATTATGTGGCCTTTAAAAGTATGTAAGTGTGATGAAACATCGTCAGTGTTTTTACTTATTAGACGATATTTTGGAATGTAATTAAAAAATAATTAATTAGTATATCGTTACAAAAAGCAAGGTCAATTTGTGTATTCCTATAAGTACTTTTACTATCCATATATTTTTATTTCCCTAGTATGTTAAAATTTAAATGAAATTTACCTTTAAAACACTCAAGTATAATTATGTGTAATCTGCAAATACATAATATAACACAATTTTCATATAAACACATTCGCGATCTACTTCTTCACAGTAATTTACACACATTTACATAATAAAAGCCTTATGAAACAAGCTTTATTAAAGCTAGCGTCAGTTTCTCGATGCATTATTTTGCATATATTATACCACTTCACCTTTACAACGTACCTATGTGTTGATCATCCAAACATGAGGTAACTAATGATACATATTTGAATAATGTCTATTATTAAATTAAATTTTTTTATCGTCCAATTTATATTACAACTAGCTGCGCCACTGCTCCTGTTGCATAAAGTTTTACAACCCATTGTCTTCATCAATGAATGCTCTATCTAACACAAATAGATTTTTAATCAGGCCATATAGATATTTTTTATATTATGAATTGGTAGGATTTAATATTTGATGCAACACATACCAACTTGCATAAAACAAACTGAATTTTAAATGAAAGAATCCTTAAAAAGCTTTTTGTTTAAATTAAAGGATTATATGAGGCTTAAAATTCAATACAAAAAGGCTCCATTACAGATCTTCATTTATTAAAAATAATATAACTTGCAAATGATTTCAACGGTTAATGGTAATATCATTTTACGCATTGTTACTTAAATGTATCGCATATTAATCAGGTATTAAAAATGTATTACCTCTGTATCGTTCAAAATACATATTTGTATTATGATAAGTCTGTAAAATTAATTCGAATGAGTTATTGTTTATTTAAATGGCAGGTTAAGCGAAAAGGATACTTAAGGATTACTCCGTGTGGCGACGGGTTAGAATACGTGTGTCACCACCCTATTTTGACCAGTGGGTGTCGTAAGAGGCGACAGAGGGTAATTCTGCTGAATTATGCCAAAGGAGGCAAGGGGTAAGTGAAACGGCTCATTAAATTTTTATAGAAACTGGTCCTAAGATATGATATTATGACTTATAATTTTCAAGTAACTTCCAAATGATTTCCGAGATATTATCACCACTGTTTTATCAATGTGTGTTGAATGTTATTGCAATGAAACATTACGATAGATTTAGTTAATTTACGGAATTTAACATATACATTGTTGAAGTGGTAATTTAAGCTTATACATTACAATAATTCTCAAATTTAAAATTGCCGTATTTTTTGTATTCTATAATTAAATTTACAATTTAGTACTTTGAAAAATTTAGTACTTTCTTGTGTTTATTTGAACGTGTGCCATGCTGTATGTCAAATAATTTTTTTTCTAAAGTGTTTTAAATCCCTTAAAATATATTTTATTTAATATGAAACATTTATTGACTGAATAGATTGCTACAGAATTCCCTCAACTGTTACCCAGGATAAAAAAATACGTGCCTTTTGCGAAGGGTTGTACCGGAATATCTCATGCATGTCCCGGTACCACTTCACCGAGTGAAGTTTCTGGTCGTCCATCTGGAAGTGGCAGCTGAGCTCGGCGGCGCGCCGGGGGTCCGCGTACAGCGGCACTTTGAGCTGCGTTATCTTGTGTGCTGATGCTATTGCTGAAAACAATGTCACTTTTATTAAGAGTATTAACATGTAGCTAAAATATCCTTACTCCTTAATTTCCTTACTAATATTATAAATGCAAAAGTAACTCTGTCCGATTTAGATGATTTTGTAACGATATTGTTAGTAACCCGAGAAAGAAAATAGGATAGCTTTTATACCGAAAATCCCCCGGGAAGATAAAGCGGGTAAAGTAACATATAAAAAAGAAAGATAATTTAAAAAATACTTAGATTATTCTTTTAAATTGTACAAATGCCCTTCACCATCCCCTTAACTGGGATAAAACACATCAAGTTAAGTAGTTAAAATTATACAACAAAAATACATAGATAAGAGCACTTTGAGTTTGGCTCGTCGCGATTGTAATCAAATTTCAAAGGTCAAGTTGCTTGAATTCCACAGCTTTACTCAATAACACTTCATATCACTTACGATCAGGTAAAATCGCTTGTAAATTATATTGACATACCTATTTGTATGTCGCAAATGAAACAGATTGTTCTTTCACTATTTACGTTTAGCGACCGTGTCTATTCTTGTCCTCAGCATCACATGGAAAATGATGGTCACCAATCCGCTTTGAGCAACACGTTCGCAGCTAATTATAGCCGACATGTACCACTTTATTACGTCGTAACGCATACTTAACTGCAGGACGGAATAGCAGACGTGGCACATAATTATAAACGATATTAGCCGCCTATAAACATGTAGGGACGGGGGTCTTAACCTAGTCGGTAATTGCTCGACTAATAATCTCGACAAAATCTTTCCGACCCTATATAAGTCTTATGGTGTAAGGAGGCTCGTATTATCTACAATGAAAACAATTCAATGTAAACATAAATTTAAAAACACGCACAAAATGCCACCTACGTGTGTGTGTTCTCATTCTTCTTTCTTTATCAACTTCTACTGTTTGAGAAGAAACGTTAAATATCTCCGGTTCCTTAAGAGCATTGTTGGTAGGCACTCAAATTCTAACTACATATAACCTGCAAGCTTATTGGATTATGCTATTAAAAATTTCCCCATCTTAATCAATTATGTAAGGAAATAAAATAACACAATATAAAGACAGAATACAGTATTCTTGAGCATGAACTTTTCTCAGTTCATGCCGAAGTATAAGTCGATCACAAATAAAATTGCAATATAGCAACATAAAAAGGTAATATATATCATTCTCTCAGTCTTTCTTATGTCATCCCTCTCTTTTCTATACGGCGTTGACGACGTCCCTGCTGTAACATTTATGTTGAGTTAGTAATCCTTTCCCCGAGGTGATACTGATATAAATATTTAAATTTCAAATACGTATCCATTCGTATTTCAGGATAGAACTTGTAATATCACTCACATATATTTTTGTTTAATATCTAGATATTCAATTTATCTATACAAAGACTTAAACAGATTATTCTAAGAAAGAGGTATGCTGGAATCTTTCTGTGAAAATTCGGAATTAAGTGTATCAAAAACAAATAGCACACAGCTCCGAAAAGCTTGATATTCCATGAAACTGTACTACGAACAGAAATATTTAATGAATGGAATAAAGGAGATCGTTGCGAATCTTGAGCATATTATTTTAATATCCTGACGCTTAAATAACACAAACACTATTTCATTAAAAGCAATAACTTCATAACTGGAGAATATTCTATTTCATTGTTGTTTTTGTAAACACTGCTCATTTAGTATTTTTGTATTCGCGCTTGATATTTTCGTAGCATTTAATGTATTTTTTTAAATTTGTTTGCTTATTCTTTGTTTATATATGGATAAAAGTAAGAACCTTTGAAAACCTAAAAGGCATTAGTGTAATGTGCAAATAAAGAGCGACATTTAAGGTCAAGTAGGATTAACGCTAGGCTTTGTTTGACCAAGATATTTTCCAGCGAACAGAGAGTCTGGTCCCACTTAATTTTAACGATGCTAAGCTCATGTGTATTCACAACTTGCTGTTCCGCGTGGCTGCGCTCCCATAATATAATGTTTATATGTACTTAGTTGTAACTCGGTGACGATGCAGAATGGTGAAAGATTTTTATAAATCGGTCCAGTTGTTTTTAATGTGAAATTACAAACATAGAAACAAAAACACAAATATGTCTTTTTTTAATATAATATGTTAAATAACACTTTATTGTATACGATGAAAGAAAAACATACATAGTAAGAAATGCACAGCAAGAGAATTATATAGGCGGCCTTATTGCTAAACAGCATATGATGATGACGCGAGACACAAAAAAGTTTATTTTTTTCTTCTGGCTCTTAAGATGGTAAACAACAATGCACTTATGCGCAAACCGTGAATAATTATAGATGACTAGCTTTCCGCCTGCGGCTTCGCTCGCGTGGACCCGGCAATTCCCGCCAATTATTCGAAACTTTCTCACCTTTTAAACCTTCCGTAGACCTACACGAATAATTCAAGACCAATTTAGATAAATCCGCTCAGCCGTTCTCGAGTTTTAGCGAGACTAACGAACAGCAATTAATTTTTTTATACATAGAAGATTACCAAAATCAGGTAGGTCTACGAAATAATATATACGGTCGGTGCATAAAACTTCCAAGGCACAATGCACGCACGTAACATGTATTTCAGGGTTAGCAAAATTTTTTCGTGTGAGTTTTTTTCACAAATTGCATTTAAATTTTTTCTTATTAAAGGGATATTTTGAATTACGATACATGAAAACCTCAACTTTCCAGTGCCAGTGGGTACACAATTTGCGACAGCCCTAAAGTTTTTCTGAAAACGTCAAAAATCGTGCGACTACTTTATATTTTTAATACTGGCCGCTTCTGAGGATTATTTTTATACTCTCATTTCAAGGTGATAAATGTTTTATTATTGAAACGTATTTTATGCATGTTTATTTAAAGTAAACAGCATAAGCCCAGAAATCCAGGCAGCTCACCGTTACGCACGTAGGTCGTGCTATAGATTCATGTTTGGCATCTTGTAGCCATTATTCCCAATGTGAAGATTAACCTTACGTATGCTACATTAGATCTAAACCCTCCTAGGAGCCTTTAGCTGACTAATGCTGATAATAGATGAAACATTGCTTCAAGTGGATTAGTCAAAATAGACCCTGCTATTTGCTTTAATGTCAGACGGTTGTGCTCTCTATAATTTGTTACTCTTAATTACGATTTCAAGATTTAATTTATTTAGTTTAGTTATCTTAAGAAAGATTCAAGTACTTTTGAAAGTATTAATAACTATCCATCATTGGTATCAAAATTGAAAGAAAGAAAATGAAAGATAATGAAACGGACCCACCATGTACATCTGACATGATGCGATATTTGAATTCCATTTTTACTAAATAATTTGCAATATTAAATATTAAACGAGCTCACAACACAACCGCATCGAATGTTTCATAGTAGCTTAAGTTTATAAGAAAATAGTATAGATACGTCATACGCGTGTAGATTTCTCTAGAGATTTCCACGCGTATTTGAAATGTATGATCTATAGTGATAACTGATAAGTGTCTCAGAAATGTGACTGTGCGATTTTTCAAATATGTATAAGTATTTTATAATGTCATCATTTAGTTATAGGCTAATTAATATAAAAATGTTGTGCAGAACATTAACAAAATTCAATGAATATATGAATAATGTATGTAGATGGCATTCCAACTGATCAAAAAAAATAAAAATCCTAACTCCTTACTATAATATAATAAATGAAAACGAAAGTAATTATATCTGTCTCTTCTTCACGTCTAGGCCACTTAGCCAAATTGGATAAAATTTTGTTCTGATATAGTTTAAAACCCGAGAAAAGACATAACGTAATTTTTATCCCGGAAATTCCATGAGAACGGAAAATATACGCGAGTGAAAACACGGGGCACAGCTAGTTACACATAAGAAGTGTCCTAGCAAAAGTTGATTAAATTGAAGACACGATTTTTAAAACATATTTATTACGTTTTATATCGTCTATAAGCAATAACAATGCCCACATGTTCTGGATAACAATACATATAGCTACAGATAATTATTGTACATTACACGCGCTGTCCTAAAATAATATAGAAGTAAAATTGTAATTTAAATTGCGTACACAATTTACCTAATTACGCGCCGTGATCCCGTGGTCGGTTAATGATTTAATAAAATACCAAACTCATCTAGGCAATGTTAATTTAATTTTACAACTGTTTTTTTAACATGTGTTGACGTTTTAATTATTTCAGCTTAAGCCAGTAATTAGTTCGTATTTATGGCATAATATCAATTTTCATTAAGGTTATATTTAATTAAGGATTTTTTTTAAATCTTTTAGTGTGCTTATTAAAAGAAATGATGTCTATTTTTTATCCTTGCAAAGTATACTAAATTGTAAAAAGTATACCATTTAGTTACAAATCGGCATAAAATAACTTTATTTCGTTCATGTTACTATACTTTTCCTTTTTTGTAAGGTGAATCCCATAGTAAGGCGGTCGGCTTTGGTCTATAGATACGCTCCATCTTTAAAGGGGAACACAAACCTCTGGTAAGGTTAATATATACTATAGTTTTGTTATCCGAGCGAACATGTAGTTAAAATTGTTAAAATTAGTTTTTTTTATATTTATAATTCATATGCTATGTACTGTAGTTTTTTTTTTATT
>LQNK01003297.1:68881-106076 GCA_001586405.1 Phoebis sennae
CATGTGAACAAATTATGACATGATTTGTACATAGCTCTGTTAATTGCGAACACTATTTTGACGATTCCCAAAAAACACGAATTTCGGATTGGGTCACTTTCGTTCTCAGTGTGCGATATATACACATTATGTAGTTGTTTCATGCACCCGTGCGGAGCTGGGCCGGGTCCCTAGCTGTTTAAACAGGTGTTGACCATTTAAAAGGATTGGATTACGAACCAAAATCCTAAGCTTTGGATGTAGGTAAAGTAGGAAAAGGGACGAACTTCGTATTGTTTGTAAAATTGGTGTTTGCATTGTTAAAAGGGAGCGAACATTTTCTTTTAAATGTAAACAATTTGTAAGCATCCCGATAGCTGTAAGCCTCTTATATCAATCGCGAGGAAACTTTTTGAACAAATAAATATTATAAAACCAAAAATATTTTTTGTTTTAAACGTATTGGATCTTATTGTAATTCAAACAACAAAAATATATGATAAAAATACTTGAATTGTATTTTGTTTATTTTATAAAAGAGCTTTCTGTGATGATTCTCCAAAATATAAGTTTATAAATTTAAAACATGAATAAAAATACTTTTTAAAGAATTTTAAAATAAAACTAAGAAATAAATCGCGTTTCATTCTTTTAAAAGTCATTCAATATGGAAAGTACTCACGTTAAAACAAACCCTTAAAACATTACCGAAACTAGAAACAGAGTTCATCAGAACTAAAATTAGAATTGCTGGATTCTCATTTGTTTTTTACGAGCGCATCTTAAAAATGAAGGTTCGTCATTACTACATGTGAATTCTTTCGAGTATAACTTGGATCTGAGAACAGGGTAGCCGAGAAAATAATCGCCTCAGTAAAACAGAATCGTCGACTGGACTGTTGCCAAGTCGTAGCGGTTTCCTATTTCTTACGGTTCAATGGAATTAACAATTTAACCTATAATCGAAGCCAATCGTCGGGCTTGTCAATGACAGTTACAAATAAAACTGCATTTGTCTCGTTACAATGTAGCATGTTCCGGTGTTTGGATTTTAAAACGTTTGACGCCATTGTTGTAACAAACTCGATTGTCTCGACTCTCATTGTCTGCTGAAAGCATACTGAAATATATTTAGCTTAAATTTAACCTTAGGAAGATGCTTTTATCGTGACGGAACATTGTGCATTAAGTATATTATTTTTATTTATAGAATTGATATTAATGTTGCGTGATCTCAAAGTCATGTCATTTAACGTATTTTTATACATCTAAACTATAACTATTCTTTTTTCATAATTTACTAATACTTTATGTTACATTTTTTAAATATAAATTTTTTATATGCCTAAATCACTACTTAAAGGAAGATATTTATGAATTTATGGCACGTCCTTACGCATAGTGTCACACCATCCCAAATCCGGATTGGTAAAATATTGACGCGGTATTGTGAAGGATTAACTTTAACATAACATAATATATATTTCAGACTAAGAAAAGTTCTATTACTACTCTTTATTTGTGTATTAAATTATTGAAATTATTCAAAACACTTAAAGTATTATGTAGCGAGTATTGCGAAGTGTAATGAATAGTTTTTTTTTATGTTACAGCAGGCAAGCGGAGCATACGGTGATGTTAAGTGACTGAACTCATCCCATGAATATCTAAAATATCAAAGTAGATTCCTTACCGTGTTAATTCTTTATAATGAACTAGTTTACACTCACTTGACCTCTGACCACGTAAAATCAAGAATTGGTACTAAATGTTCGCATCAATAATGCATTTTCAAGACTCCTCTTTCAATCCTCATACTAGATGTACAACAATGTAAGAAAATAGTAGAAATCGCTAACAGTTTCAATATCGATGCCGATAAATCCAATATTTTGGCGTGTGTCATATTGGTCATTTTTTGGGTTTGAATTTTCCGTCCTGAATTCTCAATTTTGACATAGTATTTTATGGGATGGTAAAATAAAAAAATATATATTTATTAATTATGAAGTGGCGATGATAAAGAATCGAGAAACATATTATATTTCAGAAAAGTTAAAATTTTATACATATTTCCTATTGCATCGGTGCGAGCTTGGCCCAATCGTGCAATGCTCGGCTCCACTCTTTTATTGCTGAAAATTGTATGCAGCAGAATTACCCTCTGTCGACTCTTACGACACCCAGTGGTAGAAATGAGGTTGTGACGCACGTATTTTATCCCGTTGTCACACGGGTGATTAATATTAATATTATTAATTTACCTTATATTTAAGTTATATTTTATGCGAATACAACTGTACCTAAAGAAAAGTATCTTTAAGAAGTAAACGCACCTAACCAGCAATTTACCAAATACAGGTTCGTAAAATTTTGACGCGGTAAAGTTAAAGATTAACTCTAACATAATATTTACACTATGAAAAGTTTATATCATTTTGTTTTAAGTGAAAAAGTACTTAAAGGGAGATGTTTAAGAAATTATAGCACGTCCTCACCTATAGTGACGTAGAATCCCAAACAGTTTCGCAAAATGCTGACGCGGAATCGTTAAGGATGTTTCGCTGGGGACGGCAGGCAAAGAGGGCTATCGAAGTGGAGGGTCCTCTAAAGAATAACGGCGTTATATGAATTTGCGCCTTAATCACCGAATATGCACATTTTATCGTCTAATTTTTAAGACTCCGTGAACCACGTGGATAGAGAGAGATTGCGTAATATTTCAATATTGGACAATATAAAATTAATATTTTTAGTAATTTTTAACACACCGGTACCTTCCCAATGTTTGAGCCGTTCAAGATATACTAATATAATACAAGATAGTTTACAAATGCAATTTAAAAAATCAATGTTTCAGAGATATTCGTATCTTATCCTATACAGTGATAATATTTGCTTGAATAAGCTTAGACAAAAAATTATTTTTTGTCTAGCTCCTCTGATATACTATAGGACATATTATAGTACATAAGTGTACGCGTAAACATGGGTTCATTCTCTATATCTCTACCTTCATAACCCGATGGGACTAAAACCCGACACAACTGGAAAGAGATCAGGCGCAGGTCCGATGGGCTTACGAGTTCTCCGAGACACAGAATTATACCGATAATAAGCCACAAAAAACAAATTAATGAATAGTTTGTTTCCACTATTTCTTCCTATCATTGGCGCTCTATCCGTCACGGCATGTCCTAATTAATACTATCAACGTCTTTCATTCTGTTTTTGCAGAATAACGTTGACGCAGCATTTATTAAAACGAATAAAATGTAGCTTTTACTGGCGATTCGAATTCGCTAGTGAAATTAAAGATATTATTATATTTCATTAAGCGCGTATAATTAAGATATTAAACTCGTTTAATGAAATTAAATATATTATAATTTATTATGGTTTACAAATTATCTACGTGTAAATATTTTATCATGAGAAACGGGAATACATAGCGCTTAAAAGGTCAATAAAAAATAACAAAATGAACAGTTATATAAATACATCATTTTTTAATCTGTCAAAAAGCACGGGAATAATTCCCGTTTCTTCCATATTCATTTCTTTTTTTAATTATCTGTTTCTAAATCTTTACGATCGTAAATAGTAATTTACAATTATAATTGTAATATTTCAACACAACGAATAATTCGGGAAGGGAAAATATTTTCAAAAAGAGAGACTTGATTACTTTTAAAGAGAAAAGTAAATAAGAACTTCGTACTTCCTCTTGTCGCAGGTAAGATAGGAAATTTTTCATCACAAATATATTTCGTGGAAAATATTATACATCAGTGAGTGATTAATTCATTTAAATTGTATTTGTGAAGAAATGCCAATTGAAAAATTACGTAGCTCTAAATATCTAGTGGAATTCAAAGATAAATTGGTGCTAATAATAAGTATATTTTACCCGATTGCGACAGAAGGACGGTTTACTATTCGAGTGTATGTTTGTATGACTATTTCTTGGCACATCCTACAGCTTAAACGACTGGACCGATATTGAGATGTCAGTTTTTCATTCCTTAGAATTGTAGTAGTGACTTAAGCTATAAATTTTTTCAAAATGGCGCTTGCAAATTGAAAAAAACGTGGATTTTATTTTTTTCATAAATTATTAAGTTGGGTTGTTTGATAGATGATAAAAGATTTTATTAAAATAAACTAGTTTATTTATTTAAATTAAATAAATCATTTACATATTGTGTTAAAGAAGATTGAAAAGAAATAAAGGTAAAATGGAACTTACATGTAAGAAAAATAGTTTGTACGGATTTTGAGCACGTAAATCCGATTCTCTTAACCGTTACTTTTCCCAAAGCACATTGTTTGTGAATACATAAAGAATAAATGAAAAATACGAACGCTGGCCGACTGCCAGCCAACTTGCGTCGCGAAGACAGAAAAGCACTGTACAATTTCACCTACAATTGACGAATTATGTATGAACATTGAAAAGCTAACGAAGTAAATAAAATACAATATTTAATCATATTTGTGAAATTTATATTTTAGGAAAGCGAAACAAAATGCTTGGTACAGATAAAATAATACTGTGAATCTGTCAATAGATTGCAAAAGAAGATTATTACTATTGTTAATTTAAGAGTGGGACCCGAGCATTGTACGATTGGGCCAAGCTCGCACCGGTGTAATTAGCAACCCCCCAGCAGAGGATCGCCGTGAAGCAGTATTGCACTGTGTTTCATACCGTGAGTGGAGGCCCGGAGGCCTGTATCCTCATCCCATTCCTCTTCCATCCTATTCTACCTTTCTCCCAACTTTCTATTAGTCCTTCCCTTCAAGCCGGAAAGGCATCTGTGACACTTTTATGTTGAATATGTTCATGAATTGCGGTCAGTCACTTAGCATCAGATAAATCGCATGCTCCGCTACTAAATAATAAGAAAAAATTAAGAATCATATCTCAATTCTCCAATAGTTTTTCTTTTAAACATGAACTACTTTCAGAAACATATTACTAAAAAGGTTTATTGCCTAGCGATATTTTATATTGATATCAAGCTCACTGATGCTAAGCCTAAAGTTATTCATGTCACATTTTTATTCTGTATTAAACGAAATTCAATAGAAGAAAACCATTCAATGTAGAAAGGTTATGACGAATAGAATAATTTTATTTTATTTCAGGTCTTGATTTGCTCATAGTTCAGTTTCATTTTCGACTCATAAATTCAACATTGTACTTACTTATCAGTCATTTTTCGTTCATTACGTATACGATATATATTTAAAGGGAACTCAGAATACGGTAAATAATAAAACATTACAGAAATTAAACGTAGATACTAAAGAGTTTTTCTTGATTTATTGAGGCCCAAAAAGGCTATTAATTATCTTTATCTAAAAAAAACATAAAATATTCAAATTTGATCGCAAATCATATAGAAATAAAGAAGCCAAGAACCAAACATGTTAACTAAAATTCAATTATGTTTTTGCTGAATTTCATAAAACTTTCTCGCAGTGGCTTTAAAATATAAGTTTATATTGCAATATCAATTTAGGTCAAAACCTGCAACGTCAAATATCCGTGGCTTACGCTAAAGTTAGGGTGTTATCACTTTCTCTATTATAAAGTTAGACAAGTTCTAAAGGCCAAGTTATGTATTAGGTTATTTAAGTTGCGACAACTTCTAACAATCACATGCAATTTATTATTTTATTAACTAGTTGTACAATAAAATGGGATTGCTTTTAAATTCTTTATTGTAACACAAATTGTATCATTATTCATTGAATAACATCTCTAAATATATAAGTGAATTCGCGTAAAATGAAGTTCGAAAGTTCATTTCGTGATTGTTATTTATTTATTCGTACCTAAATGGTCATATTTGTGGAAATCCTAATAAAAATTCATTATTCATTACAAAAGTATAAATCGTGAGAACAAGCTATATAACACTTCCATTAAAACAGAACATGAACATAAATGTGTATTTTATGTGCATATTTGTTACGAAAAGCACATTTCATTGTAAAACTTCTTCCATACAGGACATGATAAATATTTACTGCACTGCAGTAAATTTTCCTTCACTTAATCTAATATTTTCATGGTGAAATATTTTATGAGTGGAGTAAACTTAACCTTTGGCACGCAGTCCTGGTTCGGAGTCGGTTTAGAGATTTAGGTTACTAGACGACCGAGTTCAGTAGGCAAATATAAATGCACTGTTAATAGAGCTTGTCTGAAGCCTAAAAGCCTATTTGAGGTAGTCTCGACGCGGTAATAATAGTGAGGCGCGCTTCAAAGAGTTCAAAAATTTTAATGAAACCTCCTGGGCTGCTGTATTTATATAGCATTTGACTTTTATATTCCTTTTAATAAAATATAAATTATTGTTTAAAATCCGTTTCAATTATACGAGATTCATTTTATTTGAGAAATGAAAAATATGTATGCGCTGTGACTGCAATAAATTTTATCACCATAAAACTAGGGCGCACTTAATTGCATTCCTCGCTGTATTAAAAATGTAAACGCGAGACTATATTCCTTACCTATTTTCTTGTTAACAATGCATATTATATTCCGTTCTTTATTAAAACAATGATGAAGAAAAATCCCTACATATAATATTATAGAAAAGGCATAGGATAGCTTTTTGCCGAAAATCCCATGATAAAGGCATATTGTATACCGCGGGCCATAGCCAGTTATATTTTAAACGCGAAAGCGACTCTCTCTATCTCTTCTTCATGCCTATATCATTGAATCGTTTGGGATAAAATTTTTTACAATGATAGAAAGGGCATAGGATAGTTTTTAACCCGAAAATCCTGTGAAAATGAGCATATACGCGAGGAACCGGTAGGTACAAACAAATTATTATAGTGAAATTATAGGGACAATATCATTGGTTAATATATAATTAATATCAGATATTGCGGGCGTTTTATTTAGGAACATATTTATCTTGTTTTGCCTGAGAGCCTCACATCACAAGGGCACGGAACCGATATTTGTATAGCCTTCGCAAAGCCTATATGGGATGATTGCATTAAACGGGCATATTATATTATATAGGAAGGAGTAGGTAAACTCGCAAACATAGACTTTGTGTACTAGTAGTATTATCCACCGAGCGAAGCGAGGTCTCAGAGTCGAAATGGCCGGGCGATTGTATGTTTGTTGACTGAATGAACCGAGGTCTCAGAGTCCAGGTGGCCGGGCGATTTTTGGTTTGTATGTAAGTACGATAATTTGAGTATTGTTTATACGATCTTAATTAAATTTTATATGCAAATAGTTTAGATAAAAGAAAATGTCGAAGATGAGCGAAATCAGTAAGAGGGTTACAAAGATAGGGAGGGTTAAATAGGAATGTTTGTCCGATGATAATTGGAATATGTTGATTTAACGATAAACGATGCCTCGTTTAATTAGTTGTGTTTAAGTCGGTTTATACTAACAGCTTTTTAACGTGATATAGACCGATGTTTCGCTTCGGTGGTCTTTCGGAATTTATTCTAATTTTTTTATTATTATTTTTTCGGAAAATAGTTAATTTTTATATAAATAAAAATTGTAGAACAAATTTTGAATCATAAACATAAATTCACTATTTTCCGAAGAAGGTTTTAATGACTTTTTTTATATCTATCGACACAAATGTCATGATAGTATAATGCATGTCATCTATATAATTGATTATAGAATATTATTTTGTATTTAGTCTTGAATATTTTAAAAATTAAATTATATTGTCATTGAATAATATTGTAAATTGTCATAAAGTAAAACTGTTGTTTATGATATTGTCACTTGCCCTCTCTTGAATGGCGTGTTAGCTATTATAAAATAGGTTGTAAGAAATGTACTCGCCTCCTTCTTACAAGACGTTGGATAATAAACATGTACGTGTAAGTGCTGCGTTCTTTGGAAATAACCAACATTACAACTATAGTTTTACAAGAATACACAAGAACAACAAGAAAGTTAAATGAAGTGTTTCGATAAGGAGAGGGTTATGGATATTCTAGACCTGGTTCATGATTAATTTGAATAAAGTAAAAGATCAAGAAGTTTCTTTCAATAATTGTCACAATAATTTCATTCTATACTCTTCAAAAGAACTCACCTTCAGTTAAATAATTATTATAAAAATTACGTAATGAGAACTGCTTGTAATTCTAACAGTTCATTTAAACAACGTGACCGGTAGTATAACTAAGGCAATCACAGAAATTTATTTTAAGAATATAAACCTTGTCTGAACAACTGCTAATATTTGGAGCTACGAAAAATACATGGTTTATAAATTATAATGCTTGAACGTGATACTTTTCGGTATATAATTTATACTTTTTGCAATTGTCTCTCTTGAACGAACTGCATCTTTGTTTATTTGCAAAAGAAAACACTACACTATTAATTGTAATTTATTTTGATGTAATATTTATTATATTAAAACAATATTTACACTGGTTTTGGACATCATCTTCAGTGATTTCATAAAGTTTTATGTATAAATTAAGGTTTGTCTACAGAGTAGATATTCTTCAGAAAATTCGTATTTATTAATATAATTTTTATATATGTTAAGTGAATATGTATTATTTCTATCTCAAAATTAAATTATATTTATAATTTTTGAATAAATTAAAATCTATTTTTGAACGGCAGACGTGCATTCCAACAATACTTTTTTGCATAATTTTACATACATTGCCGATATAATTCACTGTTCTAAAAATTAAAATTCCAAAATAATTAACGTACGTAAAAAGCAAACAAAACTTTGAAAATAACGCCAGAATTTATACCATTCTACATTTTAGTGTGTAAAATATTCATGACGATTCGTTTCAATTTTATGTGCAATGACGTTTCGGACCGGTAAAGAGCGTGTTAAACTTTTATTCACGTGTGCTGCAAATAATGAAATGGATTTAAATTTAAATTTGTTTTTAATTGGTTTTTATGCCAAATCTACGAAAATCTGTGCCACGATTTACGTGTTCAATTTTTATTTTATATTAAAAAAATAAATTGAAGTTATAATCATAAACTTTGAGTACATTTTTGTAATATATTTTCTATAATTATTATTATTTAGAGTGTGATGAAAATGTATCTACACAATCATGAATTAAACATAAAATGTTTAAGTTATAGCATCCTGAAAGAGAAACTGTACTATATCGGGAACCTTAGTCAAATTGTAGTGTTTATCATAAATGGGGTTAATAATTAATTTATTATTATTATATATCATGTGTCTCTCCATAATAAAAGGGTATACTCCATAGGGGAAGTGACCGATTATGGATGGCTTACGTGGGATTCAATACGAAGAGGCCCTTTAGTGAACTTTAATATATAACGGGACACCTAAATTATTATTATCTTCGGAGTATTAAATTAATTTCTCTTACAGCATAGTACATTGTATAAATTTTGTTATTTTGAAGAACTCTATTGGCTTAATGAATATCATAATTGCACCAGATTAAGGTTCGATCTCCACGGGTAGAAAAAAAAATTATTTGCCCGAAAAATAACTTAAATTTTTAACAATATTATCAATGTACCCCGCACTACGCTTAGCTTGTCTCGCGGGGCCTTATAACGATTAAAATATGATGTGATGAACATTGTTATTTCCATTGGCTAACTTTATGAATATTATTTATGTATTAATAAAAAAAGTATGTTAATCAGCTGTCTTGTTAGATTATCATTGGGTTTTGAAAAGCAAAATGATAATAAGGTTTCATACGGCTAAACAATAGAAGCACAATGTCAAATGCAGTTATGCACTTTGGATGCAAAGAGGAGCTAATTCTTCAATATACTCTTTCTGTTATCCCATATGTGCTACAATTTATGACTGGCTTTCCGTCGACCTATACAATTTTAATGACTAGAGTAGCATATACTTCATAATCTCATACCTAAAAATCATAGACATTAATATAAAAAATACTCTAATAGGTACCATTGCATATATAACTATGTAAGAAACATCTAGAAAAATGTGCCCTCACTTTCTCGGGTATATGGAAATTTATATGTAATAAAATTTATTGACTTGACTTTATTGAGTATTTGAGGGACAATTCACAAATTGGCCCTCTTTCCGAGTTTCATTCATGTAGTAAAAGTAGAGTGGCGAAATGACCCGAACGAATCCCGATAATCTCTCGTCAAATAGTAAAAAAAATTGGAGAAATTTTACGTACTGATGACGACTGATAATAAAAAAGTGATTTAAGCTAGACGTCCACATATCGGCATTGAAATATTATTTGTATAGAATGTCACACAAACGCGTCCAGTGATCCGCATCATACGCTTTGCATTTTTACTCAAAAAACATCAACGATGAAAAAAAAGTAATCATCTTTTTTGCGCTGGTCGAAAAAAAGTAACAATATAAATCCATTTTTTGTCATTTTCAACTATAAATTATTTATTACTTAAAAATATATTAGAATTTAAATATTATAAAATAATAATTATGTTCTATCTGCAAACTTTAATAGTGTCAGATCTCATAAGAGCTCATTGATTATAGAGAAGAGAGGTATTCAATTAAAATCTTTTTTTAAACATCGTAGGCGTTAGTAATTACCTAAAAGATAATATTGTCCTAATTCGAAATTCTAATTTTAATTAAAAAGTGAAATCTTTAAAATTATTAGTACTTTATAAAACGCGAAAAAAATAATATAACCCGAAGAAAAGTTCATCAATTTGATACCATTTAATTTTGTTATTTACGTTTCACATGAATAAGTTTTTGTTTTTTTTTTCATAAAGTACTACTTAGGTAACTTACCACACAACATAAATAGTGTAAAAATCTTCATTTTTATTATAATGCAATTGCCGTTTTTACATAATAAGTGTTCCGTTCACTCACTATTCAGTTTATGTACAAACAGTCACACTTAATACCACTAATTAATCTCCGTCAACCATTATTTAACACAAATAAGATTTGTGCATTTTTAGAAATTTGATTTTTAAACTTCGAAGACAATAATTCGATTTTCGAATTGTAGATCCTAAATCGAATTGTTTACGGTTGGGTTTTGTTTACAAGTCACCGAACGCGCTCGTATTCCATCATTGAATGTGGACGCCGGCGGCCCGTGCTACGCGCGCGAAGCCCGAACGACGAATGTCCTTGGTTTTCCCGCTAGGGTAAAGGCATGCGCACTGCGACCACCCCAAAAGGGTCCTTAAGTGGATTAAGTTTTTAAACTTTGACAATTGATAAAATGGGATCGAGTTTGTTAAAATGAAATCGTTAAGTGAAAAGTTGTAAATAAAGAGCTTTGTGTTCGATGAGCGATCGATTATTCCGCTCCGAGATTGGGATAACGTGTAGGTAATAAGTCTTTGTGTGTTTTGTCGCCTGATTGGAGCATATTGCTTATATCCGGTGGAAGATTGAGTTTAAAAGATAATCGGAGTCTGTGTATGACATGTTTAAACAAGTTGTGTATAATGTCTATTGTTTAATCGAACTATTTATTAAAACTTTCATTCAGTATTAGAGCTTTGTTTATCGACGTAAGTTCGTACTTAATTATTATTATTCTAATAAAGAGTGGTCCTGCCCTCAACTAAAATATATTTAAAAAAAGACATCTTAAATTTGTTTTTCTTATTTAATCAAATCATACTTCTAGTCTTGATTTCACAAGTTTGACTATTAAAAATAATACTACTAATATTATAAATGCGAAAGTTTGTTACTCTTTCACGCAAGAGTTATTGAACCAATTATGATGAAACTTAGTAATGGGTAAGGATTCAAAATAACGTATAGGCTACTTTTAATCCCGGATTGCCACGGGATCAGAAATTACGCAAAGCAAAGGAGACATGTATAAAATTTAGGTACAATATGTTACTATCGATTTACTTAGTCTTTACCCCCCTTAAGTCGGAGGTATTGAACTTTGACAAACTAGGAAAGTCAACAAGCGCAATATAATTTATTCCTCGTGCGTCGTGCCTGAGAGGGGCCTTACTGTGCATCACTACTACAGTTCACCCTATATATCATCCGTACTTTTATGTGATGTTTTCACATAAGAAACTACTGGACCGATTGCAGAAAATCTTTCACCAATAAATAGCCGCATCTTCACTGGGTGACTTAGGTTATGCTATGGGAACTAATCCGGAAGCCCGGAACAGCAAGTAATAAATAATATCTAAACCAAAGCTAATGAGATCTAAAACTAAACACCGGTAAACATTACAATGTGCAACCATTGATGTCTTTACATCCCTCGGGTCGGGGCTATTGAACTTTGTCAAACTAAGAAAGTCAACAAGCGCAATATAATTTATTTCTGATGCGTCATACCCGAAAGGGGCCTTATTCTGCATTACTGCTATAATTCCCCATTTATTGAATTCTCATCCACATTTTAAACAATATATTCAACATTCTTAATTAAATAATAACAACTAACTTTTCGTCCATTTTCTTTTTATATAAATCTTAGAAATAAAACACAATTTTTTATTTTTGAATCCATTTTTATTCCATCTGTTAGCACAGGTTTGATCATTTATTATATCCGTTATTAGTTACACCATCGTAGCAAATTAAACCTCTACATAACTAAACACTAACCGTCACTAGTTACAGTGTGTTACCATCGATGTATTTGCCACCGTGGGGTCGGGGCTATTGAACTTTGTCAAACTACGAAAGTCAACAAGCGCAATATAATTTATTCCTGATGCGTCATGCCCGAGGAAGGGGCCTTTACGTTGAATTACTGCGTACACCATTTTTTTTTAGAACTCATCCGTATTGTATTCAAAAATTGTTAACCGCATTTAACAAGGTACCTCGTTTCCCATTTTTTATTTTTACACAAATTCAGTTACACTGAAAAAAAAATTTTTTTTGAGGCGTTTTTGAAGCTTTTAAAGGAAAACGTAAGTCATTTTTATACCTACTTATAGATATTAGGATTGGACGCGTATTCATGTTTTTTAGTCTCACATTTTTCTGTAATCATTTTTAATAATGAATTATTACTTAAAAAGATATTAAGTATAATAAATATTCTCCCTGTAAACTTTAATAAAGATCTAAAAAGGGCTTATTGATTATAGAGTAGGTATGGATTTAATTAAAGTCAGCTTATTTTTAAATATCGTCGTCGTAGATGTAATAAATTACCTAAAAGATAATAATAAAATAGTGTCCTAATTAGTGAAATATTTAAATTATTACTATGTAAAACGCGAATTAAATAATATTCAAAGAACATTATTTTGTAAGTGATAACAGAAGGAACGGGCAAAGAGAATTCAAATCCGAAACTTATAGAATTATACCAAATGGCGCATACGACGGGAGTAAACATAAAATTTTCATATCCAACACCAGCTGTTAGTTTGGATATTATGAAAACTTTATGTTAAGATCTTTGTTTTGTACACATGCGATTCTAACTGTAGTAAAGCTATACATACAATCCAGGGACGAAAAGAGTAACCTAATCGAATTTACTAAGATTTGTACTACCTAGTATGCATTTAATTTTTTAAGGGTCTTTTCTTGTTATTTCTTCTTGGATATAATATTTGTAGTATTTTCAGTTTTTCTATCATTTTCATCTATAAACCTACCTAACCTATTAAAAGCCGGTTGCTGTAATATTAAAACTTATCAAATATTCTAAAATATGTATGTATAAGACGAATTCCATAATAATATATTACATTTTAAAAAGCCTAACGTTTAAGTAAATCACCTAAAAACCTTTCAAACGAAACTTCGATAAAAATCCGATTTAGTATGAAAATGATTAACATGCATAACATTTACGAGGCTATCGCGACAGCTTATAAATGCGACAGCTTTACAACTTCTATACAAAGTTGCTGGTCATGAAAAGGGGACTAAATATTTATGAACCCGCAAAAACTACCATTTAAGTTGTTAAATTTGTAATATGTTTTATGAGCATAGAGAAAATTTTAATTTTTCTCCACATTTTTACGAGCTTATTCTTTGCTTACTTTTTAATTAACTTTTATAATATCAGTGTGCATGTGGATCTGTAAAGATCGAATGTTCATATACAAACATGTAATTATACTGTTATAACTATTAACTGTTAACTAAAAGTTATTTCTTGCACATTGAATTACGTAACACATCTCACATTTAATGAATCATATTAAATTAACAAAGCCTCGCCGACCCTTTACATTATTTTTCACGTGCTTAGGAACATGTTCTGAATGTCTTGTAAACGAATGAAAGCCTAGCTATTTAACACCTTATATTCGAAGGGAAACTTTGTAAGCGATGATTCTTGAGCGAAGACTGGACGATTGATAGTACTGAGGGTAGTACTTAATGGCGCGTTACGTTTACGCATATTTTGTTACATAATTCAAGAAAGATCTAAAACGTTTTCTATGTCTATTAAACTAATATACGTAAGTTTATTTCTGTTTATAATTTTTAAAGTGCAGATTCATGCTCCCTGTAGGAAAAACGACATATTACACAAAATTAGGTTTACGGAGAAAAAGAAAAATTCTAAGAAATTGTATTTCACTCCAGTATCCTGTAACGTCCCGTCTAGATGTGAGGTAACGCGAATCTGATTTAAGCTTTTCTTTGTCGCAAGAGTAAGATAAACAAGGGTTTTAATTTTACATACATTTTGTATTGTTACGTAAGCTTAACGTTATTTATATGTAAAAAATACATTTATCTAACGTTAAATAAGACTGACATACATCATGCATGTATGTGTAATGTAGACTTGGTAGATTATTTTGATTTTGTTTTACTTTTTTTAACTAGGATCAAATAGTATCTTGCTACAAGTTATTAAAGTATTTTAATTAAGGAAAAGCTTTTACTAATGAAAACTAACAATCCTATTAATATACGATAGTTTCAGTGATTTTAGGATGTAATGAACCGTTGCAAACAAATAAAAGGCTGAAATAGACAGCGAATTTTATTAATTGCTTAATGTTAGAAAGCCCAACATGGCATTTAAATTAAAATGTTGATTGCGCGTTAATCTCTACTCCAGGACTGACATAAAACGCCATGTCGTCTAAACTTTTATTATTCATTAAACTTAATTACACCGAACTATCAGCAGAAAGCCATTGGAAATGTAACTAGACGTATTAAAAACGAACATCCCCACACAGTGTTATTTTATTGGCTATCAAAGTGTTGGTACAGACAATCCAATTATACGAGCCACTTCAGACAAAAACTCGTTCACACCGCGTCCTGATACAATATAATTTTGATAGTTTATTTTGTGATAACATTTCGTTGATTGGAAACTAGCGTTCCGCCCGCGGCTTTGCTAGTGTGACCATTACACAATTTGTAAAATGAAGTTCAAGACGCCAAATTAAACTTTTCATAAATTTCAAAATTTTTGCAACAGTAATGTTTTTTGCAAATTATTTTTTTATTCCTCAGTCACACATACCCCGTTATTTTTAATTAGGATAAAAGTCTATCAGAATCTGATTTACTATGATCTTCGCACTCACAAACTAAAAATAATAATATAAAAAAACTCTTTTTTAAAAAATATTCAATGTACATACATACGAATAGTTTCAATTCTCAATTGATGCGTTGATAATGCATTTAAATAAAATTTTAGCTTTATATAACAATGAAATGCATTTTCTTATAAATTCACGCCATCATGAGTAATAACATTCTGATTTTACGGTTAATAATGCAATTTTAGTACTTTATAGAGCTTCTTTCGTACTGTAATTGTTTCACTTGAATTTATTATTATTCTCAGAATTGTATGTTCTAAGTCTCGAATTATTTATGGATGATGGATTATGTCTGACATTTAAATATGCAATATAGAAGATGTATTTTTTAAATTATGAGCAATATCAGCAACATAAAAATAAAAAAAATATATCGATGAGATAGAACTCGTAGGTGAGTATTACTGTTAAAGGATATGTGAGTATAACACATATCTATTTACATACCGATAACAGTAATTAATGATATATATTTAACAGAAAAATTTCCATGTTTTCGTTTTTTTTAGTTAAGTTTTTTTTATGTTAGAGCAGGCAAGTGGAAAGTGCGTTTCACCCAATGTATAGAATCTACTGCAGCCTAGGAACACTAGTAAATAAATAGGGTCAAAGGTTGAAGCCTTATCGGCTTATAGTAGTGGAACGGATTAGGAAAGGAATAATATAATTTTCAAAATTACTCATTAATTTGGAACATGTATATATGACCGATTTGTGCAACGACTGTATTTACTATAAGGCTGTATTAATATAAATCTTAAAATAAATATTTAAAAAAAATACGATATCGGGCGTCTAGAGGTAGTCTCTTGCCAAGATTGAATGATTAATCAAATAATTGAAAATAAATATGTAAGTATTTCACACGGTTATATTACTTAAGTTTTCAGCAATCATTCGCATTTCACGACATGAATATGAAGCAGCTTGTCTACGTAACAGAAACATGTGACGGTAAACTGTTTGAATCGCCATTTTACAAACATTGCGTGTTTACGAACGCTCGTCGGTTTATAAAATGCCGGGTAGTTGCATAAAATGGAATGCTCAGTAGGCCGCTCCGTGCATTTTGCTTTTCTTGCTCGGATCCCGCTGCTTTTTATTTTTATACCTGATGTGAAACTAATATGATAAAAGGGCATTATCTATTCAGTTTGTTTTAGTAATTTCTTTGATGCGGTGAACAAAGAGCCTGCCCAGTGTCTGTCAATAGAAAGTTATATGTTTTTCTTTATGATGGAAAATATATAATATGAAATTACTATTATCTTACATGCGATATTTGCATTGCAATATTATTAAAATTCTTTTAGGTAACAAATACTTATAAATTACAAGTACATCAGTTGTTATTAACTATAAACTAATTTAATATGTATATATACGCCTCCAGAATACCTATGCAATTACAAATAATCTATACATATAATAAAACAGTAACCGAACCATTTCTGTACATTCAATATTTTTCAAAAAGAGTAATTGGTATGCTATATGTATGTTCTATAGATTCCAAAACCATGGTTAAAAAAATTTTTTTCTGTTTGTCTGTTTATCTGTTTGTATGTTCGTCAATCACGCAGTAACCACCAGGCAGATTTTTATAAATTTTCACATGTTGATAGATCATGATTAGGTGCAAATTATAGGCTACATTTTATTTGAAAAAAAAATATATTTAGGGGTGGCTTCCCATACATGTAAATGGAGGGTAAAGAAATAAATATACGAGTACATCATTAAATGAGGTGTCATTGGATAGGTCTTTGAAAATGAAATAGAGGTTTCTAAATGCGTTTTTTGCTTAAGTAAATATTTTTTGAAGTATACGCTCCTAAAGTCGTGAAAATGTCATACCACGTGATTGTGAGATTTTGGTTGAGTTGCGGACATGCTTTTTTATACTCTTAACTTATAGATTAAGACGTTAAAACACTCAATGAATCCTCAAAAACCTTCAAAAAATAACTAACTCTCTGCCCGCGGCTTCGCTCGCGTTGACTTATATTTTCTGTATTTTTAAAGAGGCGCGCGCTCTGTGAGATTTTGGTCAAACCTATTTCCATAGAAACTTATTAAAAAAACTATAGACACTCGCATATATCACTGGTCCTGCGATCGTAATTTTTTTAAACCTTTGTTGTGCTCTTCTAAAAATACAGAAATTAGTAGCCCACGCGTGCGAAGCCGCGGGCGGAAAGCTAGTAGTCAATAAATCGATAATACGTCTCGTCTACATAATAACCCCAGGCAATTTTCTTCAATATCTTTAAAATATTCAATTTACGACTAGACAATATGTATCTTTAAAATAATAACTATACACGTGATCAATTTACAAGGCAAATAATATATGGAATAAATTGAACACACACATTTGCTAACCATTCTTTATATTTTATTTTATTTTAATTTCTTTGCAAATTGGTTTACATTCAGTAAAATCTATTTAGAAGGTGGACCCCAAAATGCAGGCTGTCCTAGTTGGGGGTCCAAAATGTAATTTAATATGTGAAACTTCTGGCAACCAATAAATAATTATTATATTATTATTAATGTATGAACGTATATTATAGCTAGTTACAACACCCGACGTGGTGTCACACAACCTGCCTTTCTTGACATGAATGACCTTGCAGTGTCTTATAAAATATGATCAGGTGTACTTCTTTGTTCATAAGTTAAACATTAAGATATGTGATCTATAGCAAGTTATCTAAAACTAATGTTATTTACAATGATGCGGTGTCCACACGATCTGTCTTTGTCGACATGATTTATCGCGCTTAATATAATATATGAACAGGTGTAATACTTCGTTTAGCTTGAACAATCAGAGTATATTTCAACCTAAAAATCCAAGTTACAGTTTAGTCAGGATGAACAAGATATTTTTTTATTTTTTGCTCTCAGTTTATGATTTTGGAAAGGCATGTAAAGAAATTCGTTAAATGATCACCGTTGTCTACAGACATGCTTTCGCAGATTTGTAGACAACGGAACAGAAAGGTTTTTTCGGTGTGTAGTTAGGAAATTTATAAAGAAGTTTATTGATCACCACTTTAATGAAGCAGATGTTTTCCCGTCAACTAATTTTAATATGTCTCCTTTGTAACAACACGATCTACAAATAAAGAGTAACAAAAAAACCACCTACTCCCAAAAACTAAAGCAGTTAAAAAAACCCGAGTCTTCAATAAAGTTTTTGCTAACACGTTTATTTATAGCCTGTTCCAGAAACGTTAATTAAACTTTTCAAATATTTAATGCCGACCTTATAAGCCAAACAACTGACTTATAAAGCAAACACTAAACAAAGGCGAGTTATAAAAGAGCTACTTCAGGCGAACAAACGGAACGTAATAACAGGTAGAAACCAGCGAAATGTCAATTCATTCGTGATATAAGCATTCGCTTTGATATAATATTATATAAAGGACAACTATCACGTTTGTGCGCCATTCAAGATATCCACGACAGTAGATAGTACTGAGAATTTCTGCTATTCCGCAGCCGTGTAAAGCTTTTCAATCCGACACTTTGAATTATGTCAAATATTAGTGCAAGCGAGTTGTAGATATCGAAATGTTATTTTTACCATTTGCTTAGAAATGCTTGCCGTTGCTTTGTTATAGAATTTCACTTGGGGCTTTAAATTCAATAGCTAATATTAAAGTATACACGAGTGTATTGCTCTTGAACTTCGTATTGTCATTTACCATTAGTTTCAAAAAGTACCTAATGTGTGTTTGTCTCAGAAGTGTTTTTATCGTTTAAACGAGGAATAAGCAAAATCGGTGTAGCCATTTTTGAGCTTCACCGAGACATGTAAACAACAATTTATTTTATCTATGTATTTTTTATAATTCATTTTAAGGAAACCATCATTAATTACTCTCCTAAACACAAAATAATAAACTCTCAACTCAGCACTAACAACGTTTCATACATTCACAAAAACACCGAACAATTCGCGCGTTAATTATTAAAACATCTCACAATAACTGACCGGACCTCGACATCTCGGCACTTATGACCTAACGACCTGAATAATTAACAGGAGCGCTAGTTAGTCTTCGTTTACTTTCTTTAAAAACTCCACAAAGCCGGGCTCGACTCACATTCACTTTAAATCCTGCCGCTGAGTAAAATGGGAAAAGACGTGTCTTACATTGCGACGCGTCCTGCTTGTTTCTATTTCCAAGAAAAACATGCCCTAGAAATGTGGCGCGCTAACGTTTTGTGGCGCTTGAGATGTATAAACGTCGCAGTTTCAAACCATGCCGTGAATGCGTTTTTGTTACATTTATTATAAATATTGCGCTTTTACTCTGTTAGAAGTATAGGTATTTATAGTATGGATGACACTAGCAAATTAATTAATTAGTTTCAGAAGAACTGTAGAACTGAATTAGTCACCTGAAAATTAATAAGCAGAAGAATTAGAAGCAGTATAAATGATATTTTATTTCCACATGATAAATAAGACGTAGGAGGTCTAGTTTATATTCCTTATTCTCTCTCGTTTAACATATGCACAATCAAAGTGACTGATATGAATGTAGGCTTTAGTGTTATGTATTTGAATTCTATACAGATACAAGTTTTGTTTATATTTTTTGTTCAGTTTGTATTATTCCATTCATATTAGTATTCAATTAAACTAATTAACATTGTAAATAATATAAATAATAAATAATGAACGAACTCGCTTACATTTTAAAGCAAATAATAGCGGGCAAAGCCAAAACATGCAAACACGAGAGAGTAATGAACGGTGCGCCTGGTGTTTGTTTAGATCATCCAATCAGTACGGGATAGAAAGCGGTATGCAACATGCATTTAGTTTCATTTGAAGCATACGTTTGTTATTTTATAATGCAATTAATTAATTGGAAAAATTCTTGTTGTTTATTTTAATAATTGTTCAAGAGTAAAGACGCTGTTCTCCGATTAAATCTCAGGAGTTATTCAATTATGCAAATGTATGTGGATTTTTAGTGTTTGTGTAAGCAATAATATTAAGTTTTGTTATTTTGAACGAACGCACTTAGAGTAATGAAAGCTTTAATTTTGAAATTGATACTAAGAACCAATTAATAAATTATTTTCAATAGTTTTCTCGGTGATATCATATATATTATTTAATTTCAGGACGAATACATGAGATAATATTTTTCACATTCATATTATTTCATTCGTTTCTAAGTAGCGTAGAGATATTAACCCCTATAATGACTTGCCCAAAAATAATATTCTGATCATCTCCCCAAAATAACAAACCTCTATCCCACTGTATAAGTGTCGGAGCCTCCCGAGCATCTATATTAAATCTGCTGTTATCCAACATTGAATCCGGACAAAAGGAGAGATTTCGACAAAATTCTTGGTCGAACGAGGAAAATTTACATTACAAAATAAGAAAAGGAAGTTTCCAGACATGAAATTACAACCGTTGGGATCGAGCCTTGCTTTAAAGGCGTAGCTCCATCGATGTTAGTAGCGGTCCTTAATTTATGACTATGCGGGCGTTTTGGGATATTTAACGCTTTTATTCGTTTCTTACAAAAATGTTAGCGGGTGTGGATTATAGTGGGAACAAATTAGTTTTATATCCCGTTCTATACTGCTTCCTTGATTTAATAGTAGAACCACACTGTTTTTTAACAGTTAATAAAAACGTCTCGCTTAATAGTGTCACTAGGGAAAAGAAATATAGTCTTCAAAATAAATAAAAGAAATTGTAAAAACACGTTTAACAATTGACATAGAAATAATTCTCGAACAAGCAATGGATATTTATTTCACAATTATCGACATGAAAATAATACCGACGCAATTTAAAGTAACCACTTTTACACATTTCATTACACAATATTACTTTCACCAACAAATAACACCAACCAATGTATCACGCGGTTCCAATTGTCATAATCATAGTTTCATTACCCTCATAAACAGCAAATTACAAGCTGTTTAAATGTAATTTGTTAGTTGAGTGTATTCGCAAAACACGAGTTATTAAACCTGCATTAATCGAACTTGAGTATTAACGTTATACTCAATAAATCGTATATTATTAATGCGGCTTAAATTTGTATCTAAATAATACGATTTTAGCCATGATAATAACTTTTAAATAAGAGAATTTCGTATTTTGTTCCTACCATGTTCATTTTACAAATCATATTTTTATTTTTTAGTGTTAACAAAGGATACGTTTACATATTTTATTGTTTACATTACAAATAATGTTCCAAAGGCAGAGTAAGATATTCAATCTAATTGTTGAGATATAAAGGGAACTTTAAAATTACAGTTTCAGAATAAAGGGTTCGGATTACAATAATTCTTGCCTTATCAGCAATACGTTTTTACATAAACCAAACATATATTAATAACAACTGATATAATGTGGCTATTACGTTTACACATCATTTTTTTTTTATAAATATAACTAATTGGTAAAATAGTAACCACTTGATGAGTATTAATTATTATAATTTTGGTCAATGTCAAGTATATTTGTTAAAAAATTATAACAAAAGTTATCAATGTTGCCCTGAAACATTGCAACACTGAAACAAACACATTCCATAATAACTCTAGATGACTTAAATTCATGAATTATGAATGTGATACGAGTTTTTATCAAAGGGGTCTCATCAAATACGTGGGATGATTTATTGCAAAAATATTGGCAGCCATGAGTCGGTGCTAACGACAACGCATATTGGTATCGGTGTCACACAATAATAACACATGAATCATTAGATTTAATTTATCGCGGCAAAGTTGCATACGCGGCTAATAACTCTAAAGAAATATTTATTTAGTTGTGTTTTCATATTTTTTACTTGTAATTACCTCATTTAATTTGAGTTGATATTCCTTGTTGTTTTGTAGGATGTACTTTTTGTTTAGTCCTGTTGATATAAAAAAATAGTAAATAACACCTGTGAAAGCTTTGTTTTGTCATGAAATCCATGAAATGATTTATTGCAAATAATAGTAGATATGAGTCTTGGTGCTTACAATCCAATAGCACATAATGTGGGTGCCACACATCAATAAGTGATGATTTAATATCACAGTACAAAGTTGCAAACGTGAAACAACTTTAAACCACTTCAAAAAAATGGATTAAGCAAGTTTTTTTTACTTTTAAGTAGCTCGTTATTTATAACTTTAGTTTGTGAATTAACTTTTTTTGATGGAATATATGTCCTATACAGTCTATTTGAATTAAAAAAAAAAACCATGAATACGCCTATTTTTGTAAAAGTCGGATTTTGTTAGAACGGGGTCTCATCAAATCTGTGGGATGATTTATTTCAAAAATATTGGCAGCTGTGAGTCGCGGTGCTAACGACCCAACAACGCATATCCGAGTCACACAATAATGTAGCATGAATCATTAGATTTAATATCCAGTTGAAAAAGTTACACGCATATTTTTGGCCCGAAAAAAAGATTGTATTTTTTGCCCTACGTTCCATTTTTGACTTTTTTAAAGAGTTAGAGTTCAGAATTCTCTCTTCTTTAATCTTTTATCGTCATACCCTCATATTTCTTTAAGCTGGCAATACACCTTCTTAACTATTGTTGACGGTGCTCTCTCTCTGCTATGACAAAAAAAATTCTCACCCTGTTTTACTTTAAATTTACTCCTATTAAACATTCTAGAAATTTTGAATAAGTGTTGTCCTTGGTTTATTTTAAGTCTGTAACGAAGATAAATTCTATAAATAGAATCGCTCCTTATCCTTTTACCATTTATTCAAAGTAGGATATTGCTCGTACATTTTCTTGTACTTGTAAATTCAAACAAAATTGACTTACCATAATATTGTAATAATAAACTTATCTAATATCTTTGATCACTTTTACGCGTCTTGATTTAAGAATGTGTTGAGCCCATAATACGTGACTTTTTCTCAGCGAAGGCACGAGCGTCTTACAAACACTAAGTAAATTGATTTTGAACGAGAAATATTATAAATTTGCTAGCTCAATGGATGAGCAACGTCAGCGGTGCCAGGGTTAAATAAGGCTAGGTATCTACGAAGCAGCTCTCATAATTTCTAAATCGCATTATCGATATTTTTGTCACTTAGTACTATATACACGTTTGTCACTGTAATATTATTATATATAAAAATAACTGCCTCGCTTGACTAGTGGTTGCACCTAGGGGTCTCGGGTGGGGCCAAAAACTGTTATTGAGATTTATCTAACAAAAAAGTCTCAGTATCAGCCCTGAATATAGAAGTTGGTGGTACTGGAGCACCCATGTGCCTCGGAGACCGCTTAAAACAATCGATCCTGCGCATTATCACTCTCCAGTCATGTCAGTCTGCCGTCCCATCGGATTATGAGAGTAAAGGAACAGAAAGTTCACCTGTGTTTGTGCACGCACTTGGGCATTATAATATGTTCTGCGCATATGACTAGTTTCTGTTGAGATTGGCCATGGTCGATATCGGTCGGGAAGGCTATTATTATTATATAAAAATTCCAACTACCCTTAAAGCTGGCCAGTCCTATGATTCGGACTGAAGGAGGATCTTCTGTTTTCGTTGGAAGAATAATACCACCCTCCACAACGTGTTCCTTTAGTGCATTCTATTCGTGCTGTCCTTACAGCTTTAACAATTATTTTTAACAAGAAATGTTTTAAAAGCACGATTTTTTTTGAAAATTAGACACTACAGGAAGGTTATTTCGTATATTTACTAACCTTTAAAAGCGGTTGAGCAGACCGGGACGTCCGAACCTTACCGATAAAATGTTACTACATCCTACGATTCTATTATCAAGGTCTATAAGGAAAATCATAATCTACCGACCGATGATCATGCGACTCTATGTAATATCAAAAACACGTCAACATTTTATTAAACTAGATCGAAATTTACTGATATTACTTTTTCACCTTTCCCGATAAAATATTTGACCCTGTTTCATATTTCATTTATAATATTACGGGTAAATGTGTAATTTTCTATAAATAAATTGGTAATATTTTTATTGATCGTTGGTTGAAGAAGGCGTTATATATTTGTGGTACATGAAATATATGAACATAAATAATTAAATGTAAGCCTTTATATTCCTCAAATGTAATGCTAAAGCTATTAAAAACATTTCATTTAAACTACGAAATCTACGGATCTACGATTTACACTGGAATGTAGTTTGGATTGACTGTTTTAGTTGCATGTATATGTGATGATTTCGGTTCGGTTGTTTGATTATATTTGCTATAACATAAAAAAACTTACTGCAATTCCTAAATATCAATTACACTAGCCTCTGCTCGCGGTTACGCTAACGTTGATTATCAATAGAGGGAAGACTTTGTATCAATTAAATGTATTCTATCACACAATTCAGCAAATAACTTATCTGTATACGAAATGTCATCAATATACGTTCAGTATTTGCGGCGTGATTTATACAAAAACATCTAAACTTTTAGATTTCAATACCCTTTGGTAAGTTTTTCAATGCCTTTACAAAAGAGACAAACTAAATAGGTTAATGCACTAAATCGTGTCAGATGTGATGTAACGCTAAATCTATCTGATATATGGCCCACGTGATTAACCCATGAATTTCGGTGCGGAATTGCCGCAGTTTCAAACACTGAAACTTTTCTTTAGGTGATAAACGCTCTCGCAAATTGGCCACATTTATTCGACTCCGCAGAAAACCGTCACTAATGTGGTCTGGGAGGAATTTCTCTTACATCGCTTTATAGCCTTAATATAGCCCCGTTCATTCATACAACACCGAACTTACCCGTTGCAAATGAATTGAGTTGAAATTGCACTTTAAAAGCGCTTTATGGTTCAACGCATGATTATCGGAAAATGTTTCTGTTGAATTATTTTAATTCGCTCAATATTAGTTCCTACGTTTCTGTAATTGAAAATCCAATATGTGTAATTGTTTGTTACTCAACGAAATACATACGCAGTGCAATTTCATTCATTATATAAGCTATAATTTATTCACGAATCCTACTAGTTTGTTACGTCGATATAATATAATATTTAGTCAGTAAGTGACATTGGATACTGATTCCATAGAATTTTAAAAATCTTTAAAAGCTTTTTAAAATGTTTATTTGGTACAAAATAAAGTATACATATCGGACACATTCAAATAAACGTAAAGCGCGCGGAAAATGATCGAAAAACTTTCCATCGCCGGGCGAATGCTACTTTATTCTGCAAATGTAGCTAGCTCGTGATTCATTCCTCATTTTAATGCAATCTTTGCTGAAGAAATGAATTATTCATTTCACTAATCTTTACGGAGCATTTCCATTACGTGCTCCCGTAGCAATACCCATTGCGTAGCCTATAAAGAATCCCTTTGCAAATGAAAGGACACGACCTCGAATGACCAGAACAACAATGGTAATAAACATGCGAGCGAACAGTCGACACGACGTTTCTTTCCCGAAAGTCCCCAGGAGGTTCCAATAAATTGGCGATCACAACCCTAGCGGGTAATGAAAAATCCTATCGACTATCGAATTTATCTTTACGTCGCTTCACGCTATAATAACTCACATCGACACCGCTGCAGAAATTTGCAATTTTTCCTCGTGCAAAATTTATTCTAGTAAAATTTCGACAGACCGCTTCTGTCTTTTCTCGCCGAAAGTCACGTTCCATGAAGATGGCGGTAACCGGTAACTGAACGGTTGTCGAGTGCGAGCTACACGGAAATAACATTTTAACTGCTATTTAAAACTAGAATTTAACCTGAAAATATATTCGTAGCTTTCTTTCCGCAAATATCACTAGTCAGATGATGCGATACTTTTGTGAAGTGTCCTCGATTTCGGTTCGGTTGTTTGATTAATTCATTTTCCACGTACCTTTTCTTTCCAATAGAATTTCATAATATACTCAGCTGATCGGCAGCATTTTGAGATTTCATGTTAAATAACAAGTTCAGTATCCGGGCGCATTAGTACCGATTGCATGTGGTGCTCGAATGTCTTATAGACATCACGACCCATCTACCCTCACCTTGCTAATAGTCGTTACGACGAGCTGCGATTTGTTGTTATCTGACTAGTTCTGTAATTGGCCATTTTGCGTTGCATTTTTAAAGAGAGAAAATATAAACAATGATAAAAGGTTCACATGTACATGTAGGTTTTCTAATTAAGGCTATTTTCATACCATCAATGCTGAGAAAGTCTAGATTGAGACCAGACAGAAGCTGTTTGCATGTCAGTCATACCTTCACTATTCTCTTAACATTAATGAAGGATAAACATAAATCCCAATTTCGCAAGTAAACATTAGCAACAGTCAAGATTCCCCGAACGTATCAAAAACTATCAAAGTGCCGACAGCATTGTATACTCGATTGAATCGAGCGCCTTCGCAGGAGTCAATAATCAAGAAATCAAGTGGCGTAATTGCCACAGAAAGTTCAAAACGGAGTGAACGTGTCGGCAAAGGACAGACACTAATCACGAAACTTATTGGATTTCTTGCGTGCTAGAAAAACACTTCTAAGCGCTCGGGGCGATTGAAAAATTACTTTCAACTGTTAAATCCATTTTAAGCACTCTTTATCGCTATCTGAAGTTTAAATCGTTGTATGTTTTTAATTGAATTTCAATTGTCTTTTTGGCTTCTATTTGAAAAGGAAAAAATCAAGTCTAGTGAACTAATATTTAAGACTGTCTTAAATATTAATAAGTTATTGCCAAACGGTCATAAAACAGCAGTAATAAAATAATTATACACGACGTGCGAAGCTGTTAACTAAATAATAGTCTTCAAGCCAGTCATATATCTCATTAAGGATCTTAATTATTAAATACGTGATAATTATATCTGGAGATCTATAACTGTATTTATCTTTGCAATTTACTTACATTTTAATTAGAAATCCTATTAACTTTGAGTATATAAATACTATACTTATATTATAAAGCGAAAGAGTTTGTTTGTTCTCTTGAAAGCTCTTATCCCTGTTTACCCTGGTCTGCTTTGAAAAATATTTTTATGTAAGATACATCATTTATCGGAGATAGCTATACTTTATATAGCTGGTAACTAATAATCCATTTCGCCTTAAGGTAACTCAGCTTAGAACAACAATCCAATTTGTGTTTAATATTTCATCGAGAAATCAATAAGTTTGTTTTATAAACTATCCTAGAAGAGTTCATAATCGCTCATTTCGTGACTGGCAGGATATTAGGTATACTAACTTCGGCGTCAACAAAACAGTTTGATGTAGTTCGTTCAAGTTAGACAAGCGAAGGCTCCTCATATTTATGACAACTTCGTCTGCTGAATACAAACATAAAGTTCTAAACTAGCTAAACCCTTTGGGAAAACTCGCATCGAGACGGAAATCCCTACAATTTGGCGGAATTGAATGGATCTGTTTTAATTTTAATGCCTCGACTTAGTTAAATAAAGCGTAAGCTTATCTGAATATATTGTTTTAATTTCTAATTTCTTAAATCTTACATAATATTATTCATCTATAAATGTAAACAATGAGTCAACTTTCGGACTTCTTAACAATTTTTGTTGCAATTTCAGATCTATATCGATTTTAGTTGAACGTTCGATTATGTCTTGTCTCTCGATATCCGACATATCTGCGTACCGATTTGGCTGTACCTTTTGCGAACCTCCTTGAGAATTGATTTCGTTTATTTTCCGCAACGTTTTCATAAAATTGTTGTATCTCTCGTAGTATTCTTCCTCATCGTATTTCTTGCCAAATTTTTTAACATATTCTTTGAAATGTTGTGGTCCATCCCGTAAGTTATAGATAAAAGTTGGATCTTCGACGCTATTTATAAATGTAAAATGTAGCGTGTATAGTATTACATTACAGTACAAAATCTTCATTCTGAAGTGATTATTTTTAAGGAATGTGGATTCTGTTACAACGATGTTTATCATACTGTGAATAATTACGCATGAAATTTTAATTAAGCGCCTGAAGTGTACTTTAAATATATGATAGCAATTATACGGTGACATGACAAACGAAATGAGGTTTCGTTTAAATTTTGCAAACTTTAGCATTTTGTATATTATGCTAGTTTATTTTAAGTATGTGTAATCCGCATAATTAATGTTAGGTTTAAAAAAGTTAAACATAAAAAGGTACACAATAAACAAAAATCTTGAAAAAAGCCATATAATGTGATTAAGTTAAACGAACACTTTAAGTAATTGAGATGAGATTCAGAACATGCTAAGATACGAATGGAGGAGAGAACTAAATTACTCACACAGTATTTGGAAATAATACACAAGGACTTTTAAATTTTCTTTTTATTTAAGCCACCTCTGTGTCTGAAAATTTGAATCCAAAATAAGCGCAAACATGACATACAATAACTATCCAAAAATAAATGCTCGATAACAATAAATACGGGGATTTAGTGATTAAAACTTTGGACTGAAAAGGGTTTCAATAAGAGCGTTTTTGAAAGGACACAATGAAAGCTTAGCTCATATAATTGGGATAATATTTCTCAGTACGGGTCGACCCTTTCGTTGTCACAAGATACTTGACCATTGTGTTGCCGTACTCGTACGATCTTTGTTTTCAACACAAAATTGTTTTGATTCTGAAGGGTTTATTTTTAACCTTATTTAACAAAGTACCCTTTAAACTGCAATATAAGTGACAATTAACTACAATTTTAGTTACGAACTTTAATTAAAGTGTCATACGTAGTACTAAGTAAAAAGAAATTGTTTACATAAAATTTTAATTAAACGTTTGTGATAGTTCAATTTTTCAGTAAACACGTCAATATCGATAAAAATAGATGGGGTTAGTGAAAATGGATCATGCAATCAATTAATATTTGCATTTAATTTGAAACGAAATATTTTTTGATGTGTACATCAAATTTAATAGACAAACATGTTACATAAACAATTTAGGTATGAATTATTTAGAATTAATTTAAAATCTATTTGTTTTTAATCCCGGGAAAATTCAATTTATTAGTTAAGCTTTATAAAGTATTTAAAATACATTTTAATCGAGGTTATTCAACTCGATTGCGCGATATTCAAACATTTTATAGCAAGCATTACCAGGAGTGACCTATTTCCCAATACCTTGAGCAATGATGATTGATTCAATAATATCTTTAAAATGGTTTAAATCAAATATTAACAAAGAAACTCAAAATCGCATATCTTGGATATGTTCTTCGACATCAACGATACCGCCCTCTACGACTTATTATTATGGGTAAAATCAAAGGGAAGAGATGGGTTGAAAGATGGAAGGAAAAAGTCTTAGAGAAGGAACGTTCGGTCAAAAATATAATATAACTTTACATTGTCTTTTTGAAACTATGTAACGTATCCACTATTTCTAGCAATGCAAGTAAGTGAACTAAGAAGTAGCCAATGAACGCAAAATAAAGCAAGAAACTTTACAAAACGATTCACTTTACGACAATAGAGATATCGACGTGCAACTCTTACGTCCCCTATTGTTCCGTCCCGAACTCTGAATGCTCAGCAAATAAATTGATATAAATACATCCTCGTAGACACGGTGACTGGAGTGAGTACATTCGAAGTATTTCTGTGTTCTCTGGACGGCTTGAAGTATGTTCAGTGTATTTTGTTCCCGTTCAAAGTTTTCTGTTATGATGTAGAAATGGATAGTTCTAGCTGAGCGTCTAGTTTTTAAAGAATGTTACCTATATTTGAAATGTTACCTATATTTGAATGAAACCTATATTTCTATAAATATCACATCTACCGCTGTGATATTTATAGAAATATAGGTTTTATTTCATACGTATAACTCCTAGAATTTATTTAAATACCAAAAAGGTTTTAACATTGAACTTATTGTCCACTTTGAAAATACTATTAAAATGAGGGTTTAAGCTAAAAACAGCTTCAAAATTAAATCGACAGCAATAACGTAAATGATTCGTCCGTACTGACGTGCAAAATGAATATTAATAATACTGCTCTGAGTAAATGTTTCTCATCCTTTCTTTATCTTTATAGCATGCTATACAATCAAAAACCAGTAATTTTAAAGTATAAAATTCAAATAACTTAATTTGCTAAATTTAATTACATAGATTTTAGTAAATTCGTCAGTTTATCTTATTTCTAACAGGTATAAATTAATACCCCGTAGAATCCTATTTCCTAATGTTATAAAGTGAAGTTTGTGTGTAAATTACGTCTCTACCTCTGTACGGATTTTAATGAAATTTCGTTCACAAATAGATTTATAGCTGGATAAGGATACCTTTTATTAATCTATAATAATGCCTCCCCGACCGATAACGGTCATGGTGGCCAATCTCAACAGAGACTAGCCAGGTACGCAGGAGATATTATAGTGCACAAGTGTGTGCGCAAACACAGATGCACTCTCTATTCCTTTACTCTCATAGCCCGATGGGACGACATAGCGACACGACCGGAGAGAGATCAGGCGCAGGACCTTTTATTAATCTACAGGCATCCCATTTCATGAGAGCACAGGCGCGGACAGCAACTAGTTTTAATATTATGAAGGTGTATGTTGTATTACTATTTGACGTGGTTACGAATAATTATTATTAACTATCAGTATCAAGTTACAAATATTTTTCATATCGCAAAAAATATTCAATGAATATTGGGTCTGTTATTTGAAATGCAAAGTGAGATCTGGAGGGAACCGCAATTTCCTCGCTGCTAATTGTTTGTTACAATCCGTTCATTGTTTAAACAATCAATAAATCAAACCGCGAATCAACAGTACTTTCCTTCACTCCCAATTGTTAATAACTTTACAAAATATGTAACAAGTGCTCCCAAAGCTTTCTGAAGAGTTTTGATTTATTACAATTGTCTTACGAATTCTATTGTATTGGAGTTTTCACGAAACAATTTCGTCTAACTGGCTATATTATGTTTTCTATTGTATTGAACACAGATTACGGTTCCACAAATGGACGTTTATTGGGCCCGCCTAAAATTTTCTTTCTTATCTCAAATGTCTATTCTCTTCGATTATATTGGACTTAGATAAGAGCACTGACAATACGAAATGGAACTTTAAGATACAATCTTTTCGTACTGAAATAAATAAAATTTATTTTTATTGCATGTATAGGCGTTTATTTTAATTAGAATTTATCGTAGAACCTTTGTCAAGTGTAATGAACACATATCCATATTTTATAATCGTTACTTTAAAAACTTGCTATGTACAAAATAATTTAAATTATAGTACAGTTTCAAGAAAAAAATGCATTATCTAATGTTCCAGTAAGGAATAAAGTGAACAGATTAACGTTATAAATTGTAAGACGATATAAGAGGTATTTGCTTGAACCAAAGGTGTAAAGAAATAATTTTCAAATCCCCTGGCTCGGATCCAGAACAACGTATGCACGTCACAGTTCTGCCGTCACGGGCGCGCTTCTCACTAAACGTTAGTGCAGACACCACGAACAGATCAGGATTTTGAGAGAAACTTTACAGGTCATATGTCTAGTAAACACTTTTTCTAGGTATTTTCACGTAAAGAAAACCTTCATGAGGTTTTCTTTTAATTAGACGATAATTACGTACACGCAACAATACTTTCCAACAGTAAATACGAAGATATGAGAGAATAGGATAGATATTATATTAGACCAGACACACATTTCATAATAAGATTGAAAGTTTTCAAATTCGGATCGGCATAACTTTTTTGTTTAACTTGTTACCTAAACAAATTCTTTATAGTTTGAAAATGTAATCTAAAAGCCTGCTACTTTTAACAAAATTTACTACCAAATTCGTTACTTAGTACTTTAAAAAGAATACGAACAGAACCTGTACCAATTCCTACTTCTCCAGACTTTTTTACATTTTGCCTTCCGCATTAACGTTAAGATCCATAATGCCTTTTCATTACCTTTTGGTGAAAACATCTGGCCCCAGTATTTTTATCAAGGAATTTTAACCTGCGTATAATTCAAATCTCAACCTTAAATCTTCCTCTGTACAGATAATGATATTAGACGGGGCTCGTATACTTTCTTAGGTCTTGTTTTGAAGGATTTCTCAACCATTTAAATACTACGGTTGAATTTTAAATGTAATATAACTTCCTTATATATTTTTCTTGATTTCGATTTGTGAGATTAATGTTTTTATACATTTTCGACCTTCCCTACGAAACTAAGTTTAATAGTTTTGGACTATTAAATTGGTATGAACTAAGACAAAACTCACAAAACTATTATATTAATATTAAAATTGTTTGCTTTAGTTTTGAATTTATCTGCAATATGCATAATATTTTAAGTATCTGCAGTAAAATCTCTAACACTAGAACTCGACTGACCTACAAATCAATTATTTAATTTGACGCTGCTATCTATTATCGCGGTTCGCAGTAGATTATTTCTATACTTAAGGTTATAAGAATATGCTTAAAACTATTTTAAAAGGTTATTTACGATGAATTAACTGAAGTAGACTTGAGAACGAGACTTTAGGGTTTTATAAAAATTCCCTTAACTCCAGTGGCGTCGATTTAGCGGTTTTTTTACGACCGCAGCCTTATCAGGTGGCATTTACGATAGCAGTGTCTCTGCATTCAGTAATCGCGCCAAAGCGAACTTTACTAGGGATAAAATGAGGTTTAATAGGCGGGTCTTTATCAGCCGCCTTTGATGCTGTAAGTATCAACACCAGATTGGCGGTCACCCAAGATAAATGTAAGTGCGAATAAATAAAAATCTCGTTTATGGCTTAGTGAGGCAAAAATATTGTGGTGTTAAATGTATCAGATACCACTTAACGTTATTATTAATTTATTAGGACCTTCACCCACTACCATTTTTTGTAGCGATGCAATCGCGCGTTTCCGAATAGCGCGTCAGCATTGCTACACTCACGTTTACAACGCACTACTGCATTGCGTCTGTAGCGATACAAGCGCGCTACTGCCTCGCTAGAGCCGCAATGAAAACGTGATATACCGGTCTTCAATCGCGTTTGACAGATAAAAAATTTCGCGACTGCCACGCGAGTCTACGCTTTCGCATCGCGACAGACGCGCGAGTTTATCGCGTTTATATCGTGACTGAATCGCGGTGAGGTGGCGAGGGTACGCAGCGCGTGTCTGTATCGCGTCTGTAGCGATACAAACGCGCTACGGCATCGCTACAAAAAGTAGTTAATGGGCGAGAACTCTTAATTAAATTATAAATTCACATTAAATGCCATACTTGAAAGAATTGTTAAATTAATTTCAATTGTCACCGATAGTTTGGTTATGAAGGTCATATATTCATAGATATAAATATTTCAACGAAAAACTATTAAAGCATTAGCCACGGCAAACAAAAAAATCACTTAAATTATTTGAAACCCAAATCCAGTGTGCAGTAAAAAATACGCTCAAACAATGTCGCCATTAGCTGAGCTCTCAGCTAGATGGAGAGAATAAATGTTAAAACTACCTCTTCAGCTGTTACTGCAGTAATTTCAAAAGATTTTTCAGCGTAATCCTTAAATACCAGCCCAACATATTTTTTCCCTAGCTCCGTACCGAGTAAGTAGGAGGGACATTATCACCACAATGTCGGCTCATTAACTCGCAAGTAACCGCTCTTTTTGATAAATTCGCGTTTGGATAGATACGCTAGAAAGGACTGTGATGTTGGCGGTAATTTGTGGCATCGCATAATTGCTTTTTTCATGCGTCGGTAGCTCTGCGTAAGGATTAAGGAGACGGATGTAGATGTATTAAAATGTAAATTCTAAGGAGACATTACGTCATATCCAAAAAATATGTAATTTTTATCAAACAAATATTTTTTTCATTAATCTTTAAGGTTCTATATATATTTCTATACTATATTTTTTCATGCTAATTCTGAGCGTCATTGTACCACAAAAAGTTATATTATATAGTATTCTTGTACGACAATATGTCAAATAATAATAAGTCTATTCTGGAACAAAACATAACGTGTGTTTCATCACCACAACTTTAAACATACAAGTCTATAAAAAACTCACTAGTTCCTCCAATAAATAGATAAAACCGTGGGCGGGGAACAGAGAGAAAAAGATAATGGTGATGGATGCGAGGCGCAAAGGTGTCCCTGATAACAGCTACCGTTGAACCTGATGAATTCTCGCAGAGGATTAGCCCTTACAATATGAGCACAATTTCACAACGCTGAGGGTCCGCGGGTGACAAATACCGTCGTGAACGGCACACAATTTATTCGCTTGCCCGTCTCCTTCTAACGTACTAAGTACATTTTCTAATATAAATGGTAATGTGGCGATTTTTTAGAGACTTACCTCGACACTAAGTTGCTCAGAACTCCGCAATTTGATATCAAATAAGCTTATTTTTATAAAAAATGGACATCATTACACCAACTAACTTATTTGTCGTACTCGGTTATATGCGGCAATAAAATTTCAATAAATAAACGACCGCCGTAAATAACATTTCTTTTCGTAATTGCAAGTTTTCAAGCTGTAATAAATTTCGAGAATTATTTCTAGTAAAATATACGAGGACTATGAACAAATGTTTTAAAACTTTATAAATTATAACTCTGAAAACTCAAATAGAAGCCACCAATTTAACTGTATTGTACCAAAATGATTTTCAGCTCAATATTATCTGCAAATGTGGTGAAATAAAACAGCAAAATAAATGGCAAAGTATAACGAGTCATAATAACACAAGAATCCACTTTATGTAACGCCCGAGAGAATTGTTAAATTACGTTTAAAAATCATTATTCCGCATCAAAAACCGAACGCGTTCCGATCGGAGATATTCATAATTGCCTACTCAAACATGGTTCTTATTATTTCTGTTTACCAATTTTTCCGTGTCTGCAACGAATATTCATGGGGACTGGGAAATTGTTGAGCGCGACGCGGTTCACACTCAATAAAAAGGAAAATAAGGGTAATAAGCTTGATGGAACGTGGGCGCTCTTGCTGCCCCGGGGGAAAGCCCGGGGTGCTGATCTAATTTGCTGATGTGCCTACTCCCGCACGAATGAAAACACGGAATCACTATCGATCGAACGTTGCGAGCAAAAACATAATTGGTCCACACGATTCCATAATTAAAACAAAGGCGAAGATGGAGACGACATGTTAATTAAGTACTGTAATCAATTAAGTTCCAATTAGAAGCTCATCACCGCAAGCGAAATTAGCTTTATAATTGGAAAGGTAATTAATAAGACTTCGCTTTCTTTTATCGAGTTACTGGTCACGAGTTCCTACTAAATAACTTACAAACGAGGGCTTTGTTGAATAATTGATGCTACTTTTAAAGATTTTGTTTTAAATTGTATAAAACATGCAGGATGCATATTCACTCTATAATAATTTATGAATGGTAAAATGTATGTTGTTTGCTAGAATTTACTAAACGGAGTGAAAATTAAATTCCAGGGAAGGACAAAAGCTCTTTCCTTTGAGAGCGCAGGACAGACATAAGTATTGAGGTATTGTTCAAACTTCGCAAACTAAATGTATGATACAAAATACTTGAAACGTAACATGAATTAAAATGAAATTGACTGTGTATATTAAATTGTCGGCTCATTCCGCAGTCGTCAAAAACCGCTTACAATACAAAACGAGTTCCTCACGTAAAATAACAAAACAATGAAATGAAATAAGCGTTAGCATGAAAAACGAAGATGGGGCGGAATGATGGAACGACTGCCATTCGAGTTGCTCGCATGAAAAATATTTCCACTGATCTTGTTTACATTGACATCGTAATCCGATGTACGTAACGCGTATGTTTATACGCCTCTGTGAGCAGGATATATCGCGAAATGAAAGCCAGAATCAAAATCCTCTTATCATCCAAAAGCACAAAGCTTTTAACTGAAATTTAAAAACTATCCGCCTCTGTTATGTCTTTTGAATTTTATAGTGTGTGATAATTATTTATTGACGAGCTTTTACGAGTAAAACTTTGTAAAATAGAAAAGTATTTTGTTGTAGCTAGCAGAGAGAAAGGAATATAAAGGAACGAGTTTGAAAATATCATTTTAACTGTCGTTGAAAACCTTCGAAAGAACATTCCAAGTTTTCATTTTCTAAATACTTTACGTTGAATGTAAACGGGAAATCAAATTAATTGTTAATCATGCCTATCTTGCGATACCTAAATGGTAACCCAACCTCCAATTTAATTTCTGGTCAAACGTTGCCGCATACGTAACTAAATATGGTTTCAGCGTAAACTGTAGTTAGTTTATAAATAATTTATCTGATAACATGTTACATTCAATGTTTTTCATATGATGCCAATATCATGAACACTATCAATTACAGGAAAAGCAAAGGAAATAACTTTGAACTGAAACGTACTACAAAGAAAACTAATTAGTTAATCTATTTTTTTAGATTTTAATAATGCAATCCAATCTAAAAGAATGGATATACACAGTAATACACTCCACTTATAATAATTGACTTAATTGAAAGTTCGGGTAAGATTACAAATATAACCGATCACAAATTCTGGTAAGACTACCAATATACCTGACCACAAGATTAAGCGCCGACCCTATAAGTAATTATAAAGAGAGGGAAGTAAAAA
>LQNK01003297.1:106497-128239 GCA_001586405.1 Phoebis sennae
AAGTATTTCGTTCATACATTTTTGAGGTTCTGGAAAATATATTTATAGGTTAAGGATGAATTTTAAAATTGTATAAATGAGAGTTAAATTAAATTATATATAATTAATGTCATATTTTTTATAACAGCTATGTTCATTTTGTAGTCTACGCGAGCGAAGCCGCGGGCAAAAGCTAGTAATAAAATATATCTCTTCTGTCCTAGGGTCAGCAGGTCAATACACCTCGTATTCGAATTTCAACCAGGAAGAGACGGGAGTCTTACCCGATGCTGTGCAACTCATAGTTTGAGTTTATTACATGATATTGAAAGTAAAGAAGATAGATTTGTCTAACTTTAGTCAACAAATCAAGGGATAAATATAATATTGAAAACAGCTGTAAGCTCGTCAATACTAACAAATTATAAACTAAGAACGATTTAATTAAAAAATTCATTGTAAATACATTGATCCCATAATACTCATATCTCTTTTCATAATTATGAACCACTAATAAAAATATCGTTACACGGAAACGGGAATCGAGACGCGATTTCGCCAATTTCCTGCTCATTGGAGGGAATGTGTATAATTCGCTGTCAATCGCTTCAATTGAATCGTATTGTGATACTGTTGAGAGTATAATTAATTAAATTTCGCTTCAACGGTATGATCTTACGAAATAAGTGGTATAGGATTTCATAATTATAGATAACTAGCGACCCGCCCCGGCTTCGCACGGGTTTAATGGATGATATTATACATAAAAACCTTCCTCATGAGTTACTCTATCTATTAAAAAAAACCGCATCAAAATCCGTTGCGTAGTTTTAAAGATTTGAGCGTTCATAGGGACATACAACATGACACATGACAGAAAAAGCGACTTTGTTTTATACTATGTAGTGATGATGACATTAGTTAGAGTGCAGTTTAATAATACCTTAAAGTAACGAAGCATATTTTTTTATTGGCAGGTATTCGTAATTTAACAAGTATAGTATATTCTGTTTGTATGATAGAAAGGCAAAAAAGATAGTGAATCTCATGTTTGCCGAAAGTAACCATCAAACGAGTGAAACTATGATCGAACCTGGAAATACGTTTTTAAATAAACACCGAAAAACTAAAGCGCCTTTGAATACATGAGATATACACGAGTTCCAGTGCGGAGTGAACTTTACGGAGTTGTATAAAATACTAATCATTAGAGTTAATATACAATTATACAGAATGTAGCAATTACTAATGTATTATTCTAATGATGCAGTAACATGCGGTTCACCTGATCTTAAGTGACTGACCGTAGCCTAGAACATCTACGACACCAAAGAATCGCTGAGGCCTTGTCAGCTTGAAAGAAGAGGAGAGGATAACCAGAGGATAATTGCTGGAAAGTTGGGAAAGAAGTAGAACATGATTGGAGAGGAATGGGATGGGTATACAGGCCTCCTGGTCCGCTCACCATACGAAACACAGTGCAATAGTGCTTCACGCCTATCTTCTGCTGGGGGGTAGTAAATTTTATACCGGTGCGAGCTAAGCCTAATCGTGCAATGCTCGGCTCTCACTCTTTTATTGCTGAAGATGTTATGCAGAAGAATTACCCTCTGTCGCCTCTCACGTCTCACGACACTCTAACCTGTCGCCACACAGGTGAAAATGTATGGGATATTCAAGTAATAATGTTTCATTAATACTGTCTTTACAGTTCATAGCGATCACCGTAAAATTCTAAGTATTAAGTAAATTATGTAAAAGAAAAAGAAAAAAATGTTTCCTAACTTCATTAACACGGACCAAGTTTACATTTAACAACTTTTCTTTGAACATTAATATGAATGAAATATTTGAAAAACGCCAACATTTTAAAGTATTAAATTTCCAACTTACTAGTTACTTACTCGTTTATGCAATCTTGTTAGCTTTTTCTATATCAAATATTTAAAGTTAAGTTTTAGCGCTGATGCGATAATTTATAAAATCAAATATATGCTTGTTTTTTTAATTATTAATATAAAACGAAGTGATATAAAAAGAGACTTATTCGAGAAATTATTGCGAGAGCTAGGATTATTTTTTGGGGAGGTTTGGGGCAAGCTGATAACTTATATGATGTCTCTTCTATTATATCCCGACGTGGAACTGCAGACTTGGTCGGTGAGCAGCGACGCTAAGTCTTAATGAACCCCGAAAATTTTAAAAATGTTTATTTTTTTATAAATAATATATTTGAGACAACATGCAATTTTTTAAATGTTGTAGTTTAATGTTTGAAGAAGACAAAAAAAAACAAGCCAGATGATTTATTTGAGGGTGTGACATGGCCAGGTGGCCAAAGACAAAATAATTTTAATAGGGTATTATTAATAGCTAAAATATAATATTCTCAAGAAGACAGATATTTTAGTGGAACTTCTATCATTTCCATATCAAATTCCTTTAATTTTAGTATGATTTCTATTTATCAACGAAGTCATCTATCCATTTTTAGCTAAGAATAATCATTTATTACTATCTGATGTTAAACACTCGAGTAAGTACGTGAAGAAGATCTATTATTTCTATACTTATTTAGCAAATAGCCTACAGATCTCTCAACAGAATTTCTTATGAGACGAAAGACGAATAAAACTGTTTTCGTAGGTTAGACGTATGCTTACAAAAGTTCCCCAAAACTAATTTAAAGTTACTTGGCGTTTTATCTAATTTACTCACTACATTTGAGACGCACCAGATTTACAAAGAAAGCCTTAATCTAACCGTATATTGGTTTTACTTTTTTATACTTCTCTCTTTGTGTCAACATGCCATATTATTCCAGATAGATAAGGATTATAATCCTGGAATGGGAGATAGTCATCTATAAACGTGTCTATTTTGGCACCCTATAACTTTTCTTATCGTGTGATCATATCAGATCTTCTCGAATGCTTAGGCTATGATATCAGACAAAGGACAAGGCATTGTATATACTCGTAGATGTATGTTCACTCCTCAACAATCATAAACAAATCTCTTTTCTCACTGAGGTTATTAACCTATCAGAAACCAATTTTTGTAGGCAATGTGTGTCACTTATCACGCATCTCCTCATTTTCCCATCTCATTTCTCCACAATAAATACGGCCTGTATAAAATGCAAGTATGTTACGTCAACGTTAAAAAGTAAACAAAAAACTTTTGATTTTACGAACATAATAGAAAAATTTTTCCCTATAGAGTCTAGTAAAATTTTCATGAAAATAATAAAAGTTTCCTTTAAGGAAATGATATCAATTTGCAAAGCGTCGACGGGTAATACAAAAAAGTTGTCACAAAGGGAACCAATACTTTTTACACTTAAATGTAAGAGAAGTGATTAAGGTCCACGTTCAGAATCTATTTAATGTCCCCTTTTTCCTTATCAGAGGCGTAGTCGGGACCCACGTCTGAACTTTAGGAATGTTTAATATGATGGAACCCGGCACTGATTTCACTCGTTGTTTGAATAATCCGCAAGTTAATGTTGTTTTAGGACTAATGAGGTCTTTAAATTTTTGTCACGATGCCTGTCATTGATATGCTCGTTAAATGAATAAGTTAGGTTTGCGTTGATTACTATTTACAAGGATCTAGTTTGAAATGTTTGAAAAGATAACCGGTTAGAATCTATGATGGCATATGCTTTTTAGTGATGTTCACCCACAAATTCAAACATAGGGATTTGAATAAGTAGTTTTAAACCCTTTCAACTCAAATATTTTTACGTAGTTTTACAAATCAATAATTCTTTATTAATAGATTGCTCTAGCACAATTACTTATCGGAAAATTAAAGAAAATATAGGACTATATTTTTAAAGTACTGAAGTACTTAATACGGCAGTTGTTTCTTACAATTTCCTATAATATTGATTTAGCTGAATATTTACATATTAATGTGTAATGATCTCATTATTTTATTATATGCTAAATCGTTACACGTAGCTTGTATATAACGCTAACAAAATATAATTATCTTGCCTACCTTAAACTAGCAATGAAAGCCATTAAAATCAAGTGCAAGTACATGCAACTAAAACACAAAAGTTCATACGATAACAAGATGATTATGCAGAGCTTCCAAGCCTTGTAATTAAACTTCAAGCGTTTACTCCTTATGAACGGCGGTTGCAAAACTACTTAAGATTGATTAATGCTATCGTATTGCTTGACATGTCATCCACTATGTACCGTACTAAACTTTTGTAATTAAATGAAACACAAGAAATCTAATAGTCTTTGTAATAACTTGAAACTTCTTGAAATTTGTTTGATAAACATTATTTTAAAGATAGTACTTTAGTAAGTTTCACATTCAAGGAAATATTAAAGACATTTAAGCTTACTCGATAATCAGATAACTGTATCGTGACGCTGCAAAATGGCATTATTGTGATTTACTAAGCCACAATGGTCATCATAAATATTGGTGGGATTTCGCGTACTCTCACTCACTAAATCAAACATTTCCTATTGACATTGGCCGCCTGTTTGAACTATGACAACGCTCCAATATTGTTAAATCGTTTGATCACTATTCACTTTATCATCGTTGGTCTGACTATTAAATTTGGTAAATATTATGTTTTATACGATATTGTGTGGCTACTAAACGTTTTGATAATCTTTTGTTATATTTATTACCGTAACTTCCTAATCCATTTATCCTTGTACATAAATCAACAGCCTTGTTGGTAAACATATTCGACTACTAGCCAAGAGAGCCCATGTTCAAATCATTATCGAATTTAATTCCTATACATAAACTTTATTTATAGGCGGAAATAAACCAAACTGAGTTTTCGCACTTGCCCTTAATTACTCTTAAGTGCCATTATTTTGTTTATGTCATTAACAAAGGCTGTATTTTACGAGATTGTAATTATATAGATGAATTCCGTCCGGCCATTAGTAGATTCCACTCCAAGCAAGCGCAAATTACATACAATTTGTGAAACTTTCATGTGACCGAAAGTTTTGAACATTTGATATTTCTGCTACCTCCTCGCGTTTAATGTTGTGAAATATTATGATGGTGGGAAAGTAATTTGAGTTTGTTACGTTGCTAACAATACATCTGTTTCAAAATTAAACTGTGCATTGAAAATAACGAAAATGTAGATAACATATTCCCAAATCGCAAAATTTAAACTAATTCAACTTTTAACTTCAAATACTGTTATTTTTAAATTGTGATCGTAACTCAACTCTCAATATTTTAAGTCAATTAAGCACTATTCATAAATTAATGCAACTCCTTTCACTATACCAAAAACATTTTAGCAAGAATACATCACCATTTATTTGACCTTTGTACGTTTAAAGGGTGGATTTGTAGGAGATACATCACACTTATCGAATGAAATTCAGTGGCTTCTTTGCATAATCCTAAGAGATAGTGATCGTAGCCTTGATGTCTTTTGTTACATAAAACCATTAACTTATTTGTTTGCGAGAAATTTGGTTTTATGTTATTGTTGGGTTACGTAAGATTTTAATTGAAATTCAAGTTTATATCGTAATATATTACGCCTGTGTTAGAGCCGGAGCAATAATATTGAAGTTTCGCCGTTTCACCCTTGGATAAGATCGTTCAATCCATTATTCGTCGCCGCCATATCTGGAATAGCCTCAATAGGATTAGTCCCATTCGCCCATTAGATACTGCTTTACTGTTCTTTTGTTTTATGATCGTATTTTTCCGATAATGTATTGAAAGTGGCCACGGAAATGTTGCTGTTTATTTTTCTGATAGTTTTCGAATATGTTGGTTCCTTTTTCGTATTTGGAAAAGGTGTTCGTGAATGTTTTATTGGTGTGGCTATTCATAATTGAAATTTGATTAGTTTTGGCTGCCCGTCAAATTCCTTTCGGTCACATCATATACATATTTATTTAATCGTAAAACATGTATGATTTTATATTTATATGCACGTTTTAATTTTATTGTAGTTAAGTTGTAGTTAAGTTTTAGAATAATTGTAAATAGTGACAAATTCGAAGAGAATTGTTTTAAAATTGTCGTAATATACACGTACCTTTTCAAGTTGTTCTATGAAACAAAAACTAAATAACTTATAAAATAGCGGCCGCCGCCCGAGAGCAAACATAAAAGTATCTCGCTTACACTCAATAAAAGTTGCAGTATAAGACAGTTAATATTCCCGTACATTCTGTTATGTAGCGGAACGCTATAATGAAAATATAACAACAAAAGCATAATAAACGAATGAAACTTTCTCTAAATGTACTCATAACAAGTTTCAACTGAAATAGTTTGTGGTCGTTAGCACTCGTGTTTTTGACATCGGAGAGCAAATGTGTTCCATAGTATGGCAGCCCATGCCGCAGACTGTGAATTATTTCGCTACGTTTAGACAATAAATTACAAACGTTACATATATTTTATATCACAAGCTATACAGGTCGATGCTATCTTGCTATTAAATTTATGGAAACGAGTTTGTTGTATATTGAGCTTAGATATGAGCAAGCCGATCAAAAATGTTGTGATATACGGGACGTATTTTGGAATCTGTTTTCTCGATCATATTTTACATTGAAGCGTGAGAATTTCGTGGAAGCGAATAGAGACAAAATTTTAGTAAAAGCAAAAATATATTATTTAAATTAGCAATAATTTTTGCAAACAAAAATAGAAATGAGCAATAAAAAGTGGAAGGACGATATAGCGACGATAAGCTTCTTTTAGTTAAAGGGTGCGGACTTTGAAATTCAAGACGAGGTTTCATTTGAGTGCATAGCACAAACTTTTGCAAAATTATGTGCAATCTTTGTCCCTTGTAACCCAATAATTAAAAACAATGACAACAAAAGTGAATTACGTATCTAATTTGGGGTGGCTTGAGATTGATATGGTTTAATTAATAAATAGTCTAGACTACTAAATTATTTAATATGATGACTAGAATAATAGACTAGTAAAATACTAGAACTTTCTTGAGCAACCGAAACGTCAAAACGTTCACTGGCAATAATGTTTACGTCAATGAGAACAACGGAATTTCGCTCTAATATGGAACTGCCTAATGTTGATGTGGTTTTTCATACATTGTTTCTAAATAGTCCTGTGGAGTGTACTAGTAATTAAATAAGGACATTTAATTGCTGCCACATACTCTTACATACTACTGGGATTTTGTTGAATACGTAACCACGTCATTCATAATTAAACCACCGAAACGTGATTGTTGACAAAAGCGTTTGTTGGGAAAAATGTAGTGCTGGAATGAGGCTGCTAATTTGGAGAGACTTGAGACAAGTAAGACTTAATTAAAAGTACAAATCATGATGAATTGTTAAAGTCCATTCATAGATAATGATATAGAACAGTTATCCTTAAACCTAGCATGTACAAAGTCTTTAGAAAAATAGTAAAATGAAGACGCTATTAAATTAAAATTGAAAACATTCCACAATGTAAATGTATACTTCCAAATTATTTCCCAGAAAATTATATTTTATACGCAAGGAATTTGGTTGATCGTTGAGATCTTATTTCATTCCAAGCAAATGTTTCTCATTTTCTAATGGATCGGTATTTGGAAATATTTGTTGGCAAACTTTTATCAGACACAGACATTTACATAACAAAGAAAGGGGTAAAGGATCGGAGTGTCCCTGAAACCGTATTCCTGTCAGGCATCCGGATTTTGTTACGGATTTGTCGGTCAATTTCGCGTCGGTACGTTTTTGTTGTACAAAATTTTGTGCATAATCAGGCAGAAGTCTGCGAAGCACGCCCCCACGTAGATACTTTAATAAACCGCTTCATTCCCTTTATAAGAAAAATTGTGTAAGAATAGAACAGAGATAATACCGAAAATATTCACGGGAAGAAATATGAAAGTTTGAATCTTACCAGTTCCAGGTACTGTAGCTATTTAATGGAAGCTTTGATTTTGCTTTATCTATCCCAGTCAATGTCTGTGAATGTCAAAAAATATTAATTAGGTCTGATTTAGAATACGTAGACAAAGTGAGCTCTATAAATGTAGTAAATACCAACTTGTTCATGGCCCTTCAGTGCCTATAACACTTCAAGTGAAACTTGAAATCAAGTTTTCTCTTGATTCATGGTTAAATCGTAACATTACATTTCACACGTTTATCTGTCAGTGAACACCTAAGCGATTTTTTTTATTGAGATGCGATTAGAAATGCTTACAAAGAGAATGATATTTTTTACCACCGATCAAGTTAAGCTTCAATAATCGGTATGAAAGTTTTTCTATAGGATATTAAAGTAACATCCGTCAAGCCTCAGTATTCGTGGAGAGACACGTATCGATATTTGATAGATAAAACGATATATTTTTATTGAGTATTGTTGTCATCATGGCCCGAATCCTCCGGGGAAAGTATCTGACAATGTTATTGAAGTAATACGAAAATGCTCACAACAAACAAAGAAAGTTTGGGGAACGAATTCCTCCATAGTAGCGTTATATTGTTGAATTGCTTTGTAAGGTAACTGCGAACGCGTAATGTGACGATTCGATTGGAATCCTTATCTGAATTACATACATTACCAGCTTATTAGTTTATGTTATTGGATATCAAGTAGGATTATAGATTCATGGATTCAAGTGTTTTGAATTCAGGTAGATAACTATATGTCGAGTGTTTCGCATTTGTAAGCAATTTCCAAAGGGTGAGATGGTTCTGTGATTCTACAATTTCAAAATAGAATTTGAGGTTAGCAATAGAATGTAAGGCAATTAATTATAATGTCCAATGGTATAATATTGTATAAAATATAACATGACGGAACTTCTTTTTTCTTCAATTATTATGCTGATTACGATTAAAGTTATCTTAAAACATAACTATTTCATACTCATTACCTTACTGTGTTACAAATTTGTTCGAAATTATACTTTTCTTGGTTTATTTCTCCTTGAGAGCACAATTAGTCTAGTTATATTGTTTAAGAGAATTGAACAACTTCTCATTAAATGTTTAAGATCTCGTCGATGGAATCTTATCAAACAATATTTCTCAATGCTTTTATTACAGTTTTTTCTATAGAAACTATTGTTTTGGTCTATCGGAGTTGGGACGGAAATTGAAACAAGATATTTTCTCTTGACTATAATAAAGTTGTTTTTTTGTATGTAATAAGTAAATATATTTCTGTTTTCTTAAATTAACATTCAAAGATTTTTTAAGGTTGTGGCTAGTTTATCTATTCTAATATAATAGACAAGTGAAATTTAAACGATGATCGCAAAATCACTATTAAAATACGATTTAGATTTACAAATAACAGTCATGTCTATTTCCTTCTTCTTGTATAAAATTTGACTATGATTTCTTATTAATTTTAAACTTTTTAATTTACCACTAGTATCTTTCTATAGTTGTACTATTTAACGAAAGAATAAAATACTACTAAGTAAAATTAATTTATTTTACACTCCATAAAAGAGCGTCATAAAAGTCTCGGATAAAATAATATCTACTCGTTACTTTGCAAAAGTTCCTTCATTTTTATATGATAAGTATCTACATCCATAGTGCAGTTCGCGGAAAATAGAACTCTGTCAAAATGACATTCAAGTGCTTCAGTTGTAAACGCTTGGGGCGCTGGAAGTTTGCGAACTTTTCTGATATGATAACATTTTCGTCTCAACTTTGCGCCTTGTTGTATATAGTATTACAATCTCGACAACGCAAAGCTGCGGTTATTGTACGTGCATACAACTATCACAATAAAAACGTTTAGAACTTACTCGAATATTACTTTATAAGTATCTTGGCTTTTAAGAAATTCCATTTAAGTGGATAAAGAAATACGCACTGATTTAGCGTTATTGGATATTTGTACATGAGTAGAATTGCCTCTAAAACATATGTATTTGATTGTAAGAGTCAAATAAACAAGAGGACATTTGTTAGTTTCGGTTTGTATGATTGAAATAAGCTTCTCCCAGTTGACTTATGATAGTTTATGTGAACTGATTCAATTTACACGGGAATGCCAGGTATATTTGACAGGGTCCGCCAGGAGGATTTCGTCAAATCCCGCGAACCCTACAATTCGTATTATATCGGTTGCTCAGCCAAATAATATGTTCAATAATATTTTTTGTTTTTTTCTGTTATATTTATTAATAATTCATGATTAATGTCCTTACGTGAAAGGACAAGCTCTTTACCAATATTTTAATAATTTCTACGGCACGTCTTATATGACATCAATCCAAAATAATCTCCATCTGTTGATCGACCCACATTAGTTATCTTTAATGTATGTACGGATATTCATGTCTATTTGAATACGTCAATCCCCTATTACGTTGTTCATCAGTACGCTACGACGCGGGTAAAACTATGAAGCATAGTATTTATTTATTTATTTATTTATTTATATTTATAGTAGTAGGTACTATAAATATCCTATCAGTATAAGCGAAACTATTATGATTTTAATATTGCAATTGGAATTCAACTAAATCATTATGTCATACCTTGTATCATATTTTAACATCTTGATAAATTGTTACATATATTAAGATACGAACGTTTCCTATTCGCTGTAAATAGCCAACTATTTCGTTGATAAATCTCTTGAAATTTAAACTATCCGAAGAACATAATTAAAATAGCTCATTTATAAACAAAGTTCCGTTATTTTGTGGAACAAACAAGGCTAATTATTCTCGGTAATAGCGCTATAGTACTTCAAGGCTAAGAAAATAGAGGTAAAGAGGTTAACACTCAACTAGTTCCGAAAACTTTTATAGCCGAACGGGTACAGGAATATTCACGGCAAATATCTCAGGAAGATATTTTGCGAAGAACTTTGCGAAATTGTTCTCGAGTTGTTTAATGCAATATAATTTTACAAGTTGCTGGCACTCTGACAGTCGTTCGTCACCGCTGTTTACTTTGGGAATGTCGGGGCGCGACTAATTCCCTTGTTACAATTATTATTAGTAAAGTAAATGGCAAATTAGCTTTAGCATTATACGAATTATTTTAATACGAAGTTGGTTGAATACTTAGTTATTGAAGGGTCTTTGTTAATCTGCTATTAATAGACGCTTGACGTAATTTTAGTAATGTTTTCAGTAAACGTTTATTTATTGGAAAGTTTTTTGAATCTTATTAGTAAATTGCCTTACTCTTTTATTTGCGCACTAACCTTATATTTTCCACATTGATTAGTTCACTTACATGAGGTATTAATTTTTACAGTCATTACTGTCATATTAACATATTTTTAATAACTTAGTCTTATCATTCACATTACCTATTCACGACAATTGAACACATTTAACATTTTATCAAAAGAAAGACTTAATGCTACCTACCATCAAAGAAAACGTAGGCATAAGAGTGAAAATTTTGACAAATTGCTGTCGTGGCTTCCCGCGAATGAATATGAAGAAAACCGCGCTCGCACAAATTACGGCTCCGTGACAAATGTTGGCGCAGATGATCCGTAATTTATTTGATGCTTGAACAAAACATACGTTTGATAGACTTTTTATGTAAGCGACTTCACGTGTAGGAGGAATGTGAGCTTATTGATAATGCAGACAATGCGTAGACTGTTGCGTATTATGAACTATAGTTAGTCCTCTCGAAATAGAAGCTATTACTTCAAGTTTTCTGAGTGGGAGTCGACATTGCGGTAACTACGAATTCAGTTATACACGCTTCAAAGAAGTTACCTAACTTAATGTTGCCTAAACACTAATATTTTTCGTGAAAATATACACATGGCGCATTGTCTGCCTTTATCGGAACTTGACTGACACGCTGCCGTGTGCCTAGATTTAAATACTGTTTTATTTCGTTCGATGGGTGGCGTCACCGGAGGCCCATATTTCCTAATCAAGAGTAACAGAGGCTTACATTCCTATTCTATTCAATTTACAGCGTATTCAAAATTAGTTCAAGTATCAAGTATCAAATTAATATCAGTTATTATGGGTAACTCTTGAAATAGTTGTTATTTTTAGGATTTCTGAATGTCGACATTACAGAACGAATTGGGATACACTCAAATTTATAAGGCCCGTCCACAACAGGATCGCTACGAAATTATGTTTAATATCTAATAAGTAGAATCTTCCGAGACCTGTTTTCTGTTGCTATGACACACTGTATTTGTTCTATTCCACACCTTATTACCTCCACAAATCCTTTTTTTTTTCTTTTCTCTCTAAACGTTGGTAAAGTACTTTATGGTATGCCTACGTCCACATTGCTTCCTTTATTATGAAAAATAACAACATCAAATACAACTAAATCGTTTATATTCGTAAAGCTTACCAGAGCAAGTGATTTAGCAGGGATGAAAGTTCTTTGCAAAAGCAAATCAAACTATAAAGGACTTAAACCTGCATGCGCACAACACAAAACTAATTGCCTTTTCAATTTAATACATTGTATGTAGTCAATATGTATAGATTGTATTTTTATCGTTTTTAGTTTGATTTGATATTAAACACGTATAGCACAAACATTGAGATTTATTTATTATATTTTGACACAACGAACAGCTTACAGATAAATACAATCACAGTTATGATTAAATAGATCATTACATTCACTACCTCTCAAAATAATCCATCTTCCATTCGTTAATAAAAGCTTTGAACGTTGTATTAATTAGTTGACAGATAGTTAAATGGACCTGAAAATTTCGCTTTTGAATTTAGATATAATATTATATAAATAATATCCTTACGGCTTAATTAGTGGATTGAACATTAGTTCGAACGCCAATCCTGATGATCCCTTGGCGAAAACTTTTACCCTAATCTCCTTGTTTTCTCTCTGACAAACTAAAATGTTCGAAAGGTATCAGGCCATTAACGAAGTGTATCATTCTGGAAAGTTTATGTTCCTTGGCTTAGCCAGGTTGATTTAAAATAGATCGATTTAAGCGGCTTCACAAACTGCTTTAACGAATGAGTGTGTAATGAATGTTATATTTATAACGGTACGGTTATTAAAGTACTTAAATTTGTATTATTATAGTTTTTTAAATAAGGTTAAAATTGATGTATGTTACTTATTTTGTATTACGTAACTATCAGTCGCAAGGCGTTTTCCTAGTAAAAGTTTTATACTATGTACAACTCTACTGAGTTGAACTAAATAGATATCGATTTACAAATTCATACACATAATCCACCAACAACTTCAATACTATATGAAATATATAAAACCATCATTAAAATGGACAAATTCGATGACGCTCATTTTTCCGCCATACACAGCAATATCCAGATAGCTAGCAGTAAATAACGGTTTATCGCAGCATAATATAGAAATCCCCCGCAAATTCTCAATTTACTTTGTCGTCTAATAAAAAAGCGATTTACTATATTATCGTCTAAAAAGGAGCAGACGCGTTACATATCCCCAGTAGCAAATAAATATTTTATGTCATAATTCACCGGGGTTATAAAAGGGCGTACACACGCGAACGTCGGATGGTTTTCTTCGCGGATCCAACCAGAAAAATAAACAGTACGCGGTTACTGATCCGTCCTTTTATCTGTAAAACAAGGAAAATACGAGGCTTATTGTTAATCTGACACGTGTCATGGAGAGACAGTGCAAATAATCTCCGAGTACGTCACAGTTCTTGTCGGGATTCAATCACATGAAGGTCTTATTGGCTCTATAATTAATTGATTTAGATATTTTAATAGTTAATAGAGATATTATAATTATATCGAGAATTTTAATAATAATCTCTTCATTTGAATTTTATTAACATTTGATTATGTTTGTTTTAGAAATAAAGCACACATCCTTAATTCAAATCTATTTCCAGCTAATTTCGTACAGCAAATAAATAATTTTAAGTGTCTCAATTTATGAAAATATATTACAGCCAATCTTTTAAATGAATCAACTAAGATAACAAGCCCTCAGATATGATTAACAAGTGACAATTAAACTCTAAGCACGGAAGTAAATGTTCCGGCGAACATTTCAATGATTAAATATTCAAAAGAGAAAAGACGGCCATGAGACCGGAATATCGATACGCCTATCACTGCTCCTTTGTTCAATAAATCTTATTTTACTTTTCTAAAAAGGTACTTTAAGGTTCTTTCATTAGGTTCATTAAGTGAAGTGACGTCCCTTAAATGTTATGGATTGGTTTTGCCTACGCTTTAGTTTAGGTAAGAATTTGGGAAGATTTATGTATTTCGTTATTACCATAATAATGTTGTTTCAGTTTATATTCTTATGGTTTGTACTATATAGTATATTTTGATTTCATTTCATTTTTTTACAGAACTGAACATTCAAGTCAATTATAACGACATCTTTGTACGATAATAGTTATGTTTTATAACTAATAACTAAAGATGAAACGTTTTATTTTTTGTATGTTTGTTTGTAATGTTTTCACACAACTACTGCCCCTATTTTAGACTATTAGAAAGCTGCATTTTCACTTCCTGACGTAGTCTATATTATGGGCTATATACAATATGTTCTGCAGTGGAACTGAGTGGAGCAGATCTTATTATGACTTTGAAATATATAAACAAGGAATTAACGATTCTATACGAAGTAGTGCATGATACCGCCTTTATATTTTTTTTAATTTCTTTCAACTTCTGTTTCTTATGTACTTGTTTTGGTCTAGATTTAGCAAAAAAATGGATTGAAGGACGTCTGGGAATTGAATCCCTATCCGTATAATCCTTAACGTAAAAAGTATTACTTCTTTTTCCTACGATCCAATCTAGTTCTTCAATTCCTGCGGATCGACGCTGGCCTATATACGAATATCTATTGAAGATGTCTAGAAGCTTCGGAAACGGTTCGCACTAAATGTAAAGTCAGTCACTAACACATTTATGTATAGGTTATCGTTAAATTTGATTTTTGGCTACGTTTTTAGTATTTATTGTTATAGCAACGAAAGTGCAAATATTTTTATGTTAAAGAAGGCAAGCGGAGCATGCGGTTCACCTGATGTTAAGTGACTAACCGCAGCTCATGAACATCTTGAACACGAAAGTTTCACAGATGCCTTGCCAGCTTGAAGAAACAGGGGAGATAAGGAGAGGATTAATGATAAGTTGGGAGAGGAGTAGAAGAGGATGGGAACAGGCCTCCGGGCACCCGCTCACCGTACGAAACACAGTAGAATACTGCTTCACGTCGAACTTTCATTTATGAAAATAGCTTAGCTTTCTACACGCTAGTTATAGACAGCGAAGGTCTAACGAATTTTTTAGTATTTTTTAGTATTATAAGAAAGAAAACAACGCATAAAGCTTATCGACAGCCAAAGATTTGATTTATTACACATTAAATTCTCTTCTCGTTTTCTCCTACCCAGTTGCATAAAAAACGCCAAAATAGAAACAATAAACTCAAACATGAAAGCTTTATTGTTGTAAGCTTTTGATGAAAAATTTTGTATGCTTTTACCGCACATAAGTTTTTCATAGAGCCGGCCTCAGGTGAGATGCGAGCAAAAATTTTCGGTGTTTACATGAAAATGTAGATTTTTGAGTTTGTAAGGCGAGTAATCGAATTAGTCTTTGTGAGCTACTGGCCACAGGGGGTCCTTTGTCACTCGCCCACGAAATGTCTCGCCTAACCGCACCTAGTACTTACATTCATAAATTACTTACATACGCCTTTCAAAATGCGAACAATAATTGTCCATGTTTACATGAAAGCGTAGATTTTTGAATTTGTAAGGCGAGTAATCGAATCAGCCTCTGTAAGCTACTGACCACAGGGAGTCCTTTGTCACTCGCCCACGAAATGTCTCGCCTAACGGCACCTAGTACTTACATTCATAGGTTACTTACATACGCCTTTCAAAATTCGAACAATAATTGTCTATATTTACATGAAAGGGTAGATTTTTGAATTTGTAAGGCGAGTAATCGAATCAGTCTCTGTGAGCTACTGGCCACAGGGGGTCCTTTGTCACTCGCCCACGAAATGTCTCGCCTTACCGCACCTAGTACTTACATTCATAAGTTACTTACATACGCCTTTCAAAATGCGAACAATAATTGTCTATGTTTACATGAAAGGGTAGATTTTTGAGTTTGTGAGGCGAGCGGTAATCGAATCAGTCTCTGTAAGCTACTGACCACAGTGAGTCCTTTGTCACTCGCCCACGAAATGTCTCGCCTAACCGCACCTAGTACTTACATTCATAAATTACTTACATACATACATATAATAATTGTCTTTGTTAACATGAAAGCGTAGATTTTTGAGTTTGTGAGGCGAGCGGTAATCGTATCAGTCTCTGTAAGCTACTGACCGCAGCGGGTCCTTTGTCACTCGCCCACGAAATGTCTCCCCTAACCGCACCTTGCATTTGCATTGTCGATTTTGTAATCTGAGGCAATTTACTTACTCTGGTATACACATTCAAATGGAAAATTGAAGCTATTTTTAATTGTAAGAATGAATATACGAATTCGTAAACATCCCATTATTAATCACTTTAACTTCAATCACATAAATGATATTATCATGAAGATTTACACCTGTATATTATTAAATAACTGACCTTGTCAAGTTTTTTGATTAGGTTGGTCAACCTTTAAAGATTAACAAATTTATGATTATTAAAGAAACAGGTTTCATCGCATTTATCCTTTTTTATCGGGTTTTTTATATTGAACTTTGATAAATATTAATACGGGAACCTATAATACAAATATTTTTTATTCAACATTGGAATACACCGTAATTTAAGATATATTTATGAGTAGAACTGGATGGGAGAGGAATGGGATGAGAATACAGGCATAAATAATTATTATTTAAATTTCATAATACATAAAAGATGTTACTATTGTGTGGAATTATTACAATAAATACCCTTATGGTGCTTGGTAACAAGCAAGAAAAATTTTCTATGCGTTTGTAACCAAGGTATTTTTCCTTGTTACGCGAGAATTTCTTATGTCCAGTTGAGAGTGACCAAATGCAGAAGAATTTTATATTTAAGTATGTAAACCAATACTAATATTTAGAAAAATAATTATGTTTTGTACAACACGTTGAGTATTTTAATTCTGTGGAAAATTTTGTGTACTTATTTATTTATCTTATATTTTATTGTACACTTACAGAGTAAATATAAAGGAGCGCAACGTAATAAATTTTAAATGATCAATAAGTGGTCTTCTGGCACGAAAAGAATTTCTTTTGAAAACCTAAATAAAATTTATTCAAATCTATATACAATTAAAACATACAAAATAAACACTTTAGAATATATCGTCTCTATAATAATTGAATGAATTAATAAATATTTTATTACGCACCAAATCTTAAAAGAATGGTCCAAGGCAATGCATACAGTAAATAAGTGACTTTTCTGCTAAAGAGCGATCTTATAACGTCATGCAGTAGATGCACAATACCAATACACATGTACGAATATAAACACACACACATGATACCACACAAATATACACATATTGTCAATGTTCAAAATTAGAATACAAAGCGAAAGAAAGATCTCACTGACATGGCACTATTTTTCGAACACAAAAGAAGAATCGCGTCGATTGGTGCAGTGTCCACGCCAGATATGCAGTGTCCATGTCTGGAGTCACGTCAATCACTCGGGGTGTAAATTTCGGATGCCGTATTATTCCGGACTTTTCTGTTTTGTATTCTATCGACGAACCGAAAATTCAATGTACAATCGGCGACCTCATTGCTCACAAGCAACAACAATTTCTTACCGAATGTTTGCAAAATGGAATAAGGCACATTACCAGGACATAAAATGAAATAATTATAGAATGAAAAGCGTTTCTTAAGTAGGTGTGCTATTGTTTATTCTAATTTAGAATACCGTATTTGAAATTGGAACGCTATATCAACACAAAAGTAGAATTGCGTCGATTGGTGCAGTGTCCAAGCTAGATATGCTGTGTCAATGTCTGGAGCCGCGTCAATCACCCAGGGTGTAAATTTCGGAATGCGTATTATTCAGGATTTTTTTCCGTTTCGTATGAAATCTGCAATTGTTCCATTATTGAATGCTGTTTAAAGGAAACTTTATTGCTGCTTTTATAAAAAATGGTTGTATACGAGCAATTTGCTATTGGTGTGTTTGTTGTAAAAATTTTAATAATCACCCGCACTACGCTTTTCCCGACAAACCTTTTTGTCGAGCGTCGGTTGCTTAATCATGAATAATATATGGAAAAGTACTTATTTAATTACTTATTTATCCACATGACCGTTTGACAATAACACCGAGAAAAACCATATTAGTCTCGGGTGGATCCAAATTTGTAGCGGAATTCGGTTGATCTAATTTTCGAGTTACATTTTCCCGTTTTTGTCAACAGTCACGTTTCGGTGGCCTAACCGAGACAGTTTTAGTGGCATAGATAATATTATGTCATAATATATATTATGCATATTTGATTACTACCAATTTCCTCACAGGCCATCCTTCCTCCAACGAGTTTGGAAACACTGAGCCTCAAGACAAATTAGCAGCTTAATTTGATTTGTAATTGGCATTCAAGTTTCTTCCCAAAAAAACGTTTTTTCAACAGTCACATATCGGTTGCTTAATCATGACTAATGATTATTCAAGAGAGTTCTAGTACGATGGAAAATATATTATCACATCAAATCTGTTTATTAGTTAACTACTTATTTATTTACAACTCTGTTACATTCTGAAACAGTAAGGAAAAGTATATCAGCCTCAAGCCGTCCAAAATTAGCAGCCTAATTCGATAGATGTAATTGGCGTCCACTACATTCTTCCCAACAAACGTTTTTGTCAACAGTCACGTTTCGCTTGCTTAATCATGAATGACGCGTTTACGTATTCAAGAGAGTTCCTAGCCGCTAACGAGAAGACGCGATAAGTTTACGAACGTCTCGAAATTCCCAGAGGCACCTCCCTTGATTATCTGGGATTTCAGATTAACATATTAGAAGTGTTCTGTAGTATTGTGGGTGACACGGTTCAAAGAGGCGCTATTTAATTCGATCGATTTGTATCATTATAGTCTAATCAATTTTATATTATCTAATTTATTGTTCTAATATTGTATTTAAGATGTTATATTATTGCACCTCATAGGCATGAATGCCTATATTTCGCAACAAACATAATTTCAAAATAATAAAAGCTTGATTCTTCTACATGACAGTTCAGGCGAACGGACACATTCCTTATAATTTTCTGAAACTAAAAGGTTACAATTACTATTATAAACCGTTTATAAAATTGTATCTCATGAATCCAACGCATTTTCAAAAATGTACCGCGTCACGCTCGAAGACAAATGTAATCGAGTAAATTAAAGCAAGTTGTGACGTACATACAGTTACATGAGATAAATAACGTTATCAAGCAATTTGTACGATATTGGCGCTACGTGAGGTACATTTCAGGACTTTTCGCATTGATGTAATTTGTCTACCTTGTATTAAAGATAAAATAAAAGTTGGGATAGGAATGATGAAGCTTTTTCTTTTAGTTTTTTTTTTATTGTATTGGCTGGTTTTCTGTACCTAGTATTTCGAAGAGGGATTTACATTGAAATATGATATTTATGATACGTTTACACGTTATTTTTTTATTTACACAACGTGCCCCACGATTCTCCCTATATAAGAATTAAATAGTAAGAAGTATCATGTAAAATACATTCTGTGTTTTCTCTTTTTTATGTTTATAAAATATTGAAAAAGAGATGTGTTAATTGTTTGTTAGACAACTCGATTTTATACACAATGTTATACCTACACTATACCGCGGTGTGCTTAAATACACGATACAAATTATCATCGATCCTTTCACATAGAAATTTACGTAAATGCCAATGTCAAAATAATATTAGATATCTATGATGAGAATAAATTTCAGGTCTTTTTTTGTGCCCAAGGTCAACAATTTTCCTATAACACTTTAGTGGTAATTAGTTACAATGTAATTTTATTTATAATAAATACATTAAAATCCACCATAAGTCAACTAATTGAACGCAAGTAAATCTCATAGAACATATCGAATGCTATGTTCAATCCGATCGATTCTGCAATACATAATTAATATTTCGTATTTCACGTTGCATATTATTAATTGTGTACTATACAATATTCTCATTCTAGAGCATTTGATCTTGAACGGTAGAATTTAAAATTAGCAAATCTTAGAGCTAGTGCCCTGGAAAGTGACAAATTTATATTAACTTCATGACAAGAAAATTGTTTAAAACACTGTACAGCAAACGAAAAAGGAATGTTAAACAAATTATAATGCAAGCAAAGGGCACAATATCATTCAATCTTGAACGGTTGTATTTATTAAGGATAGGGCACAAAACTTTAAGAAACTCCTGTAGAAGTAAAAACCCTTAACCTCAATAAATGCAAACGATTAATAGTTTACATAATTCAGCAGGAAACTCAGCATTCAACATATCCTATTTATGTTGAATCCCATTGATTCTGCGCTAGCTAATCAACATACAAACGTCCCTAATACCCCAAGCAAATAGTATAATATCATAAGAGCATTCGATCTCGAACGGTTGGATTTAGAATGAGGCACAAAACTTTGAGAAGCGTATCATTGGCATCCCGGAGCGTGGTAAACGAGGCCGAAAATTGCTAGCAATTTATTTGGTTCAAGGGTGACCCGGAATAAAGAGACGAACGCGTTTGTCACTCAGTATATTATTTATCGACGGACATTGCGGTATTGAACCAAATAAAACTACGGTATCAATGGAACTGTATTATCGAAAGGGAATATTTAAGTTACGGATGATAAAGCCCATTTACTGTGAATACGTTACTTAAAGGCTACTCTTATACATTACTTTTAACTAAGTTAATTGCTTCTAATAGTTAATATACAAATGTACTTAACGAATTCTAGGCGAATTGTATATGAAAGTAATTAGTATACAATTTATTTTGAAAAATTTTAATGTTTCTTTTATAAAAATCAGATTTAAAATAATTTTATTTTCATATAAAAACACGCCTCCTGAAACATCGATATCAATTATTATAACTGTCAGCTTCAGTTATAAAATCAGTTATTAGACGATCAAGAACAAACATTTCATTAACACATTAAAATTTTAATTATTAAACTAAAAGTTGAAAAAAAGTTAAATAAATATTTTGATTTAAGCCGATCATCACTTTTTACTCAGAAATCAAAACTTTATGTATTTATTTTATGAACATACTTTATCTTTAAAACATAAAATGTATACTGTGCCAAAATATCAATGACGTTTTTTTATTTATGAAATTCCTTAGGTACATACTAGATTATCATTACAATTTATACATACATGTAAAAACATACAATTACAGTTAATTTCCATATTATTATTTATAACTATAGTGTACGATTATGCGCGCCGTAAAATTATTGCAAATAGAATTATGAATTATTAATAATTATGCTCTAGAGAGCAGCTATATGTGAATAAGGTTAACGGCCCACCTTATGCTAGCAAAAATCTAAATTTGAGCCTCTTCACTCCGCATACCTCACCCGGCACGGCAACACATGCTTACGCTCGTAGCACGAGCATACACACACTCGCGCGCAGCGTCGAGTCAGTTCAAAATATGAGTCAAGTGCGAGTTGCGATTATCTATATACAGGGTGTCCCGTAATGAGTGCAGCATCTTTTGGGGGATGATAGCTGAGCTAATAATCTATCAAAAAATCCCAATATAGGTCA
>LQNK01003301.1:10982-28486 GCA_001586405.1 Phoebis sennae
CTCAAAAATATTAAAACATTTCCCAATAAACATTGATGTGAACACAGCGAAAGCTTGGTGATAAATATGTAGTAAAATACCGAATATTTATACAAAATGATATTTTCTTATAAAGAAAAAATGCAAAGTTGTATTTGATAAAATTGGTACTTTTATTATATAATATAAACCTTACGATCGTCTTTAAACCTTATTTAGGTTTACATGATAACTTTTATGCCATTGATTGTAAAATATTTTTCACAATTTAAAATAAAAATTGGCATTTGCACTGATAAATATTTAGGTGAAACAACAAATTTATTTTAAGAATATGCAACAAGGAATAAATTTCTGTGAAAGTTAAATACAGTGCAGATAATAAAAATCTTTCGAAGGATAGATTTGTCTTAAAAATTGATCTATAAACTCAATTAATAAACTACAACTAAATAATACCTAAACCTTAAATATTATATTTTATTTTAATAATAACATATAATTAGGATTACTTGTATTGTCCCAGATGCCAGAGAAAAAAGAACAGAAAACAATATTTATTATTATTTGTCTCATGTCTTGTGCATTACTTTAACGACACGCTAATTTGTAACCTAGAATAACGTTAGATAAATATGTATAATGGAATATCTTTGTACGACATTATTAGTTTGGAAACATAACTTAAACAGTGATAATAAGTATTTTTAATTTATATTAATTGGAAACAATATGGTTTTTATCATTCAAATATTTAACTTATCAATTCCTCTCCTAACGTCAAAAAATTAAAAAGTTACTCTATTTAGTCTGTATTAGTTTAATCAATCATATTGTGTAAAAACAATGATATATGTGATTGTTTTAACAAAGTCCAGTTATAAAGTAATTTATGTATGATATGTAAGCTTCGAAAGTAGCTCAGTCAGTGAAACTAGCAAAGTTATGGAGATTGGATTTCAAAGATTCAATAACATTATTAAAACATGTTTACAATAAATCATGTTTGTGAGTTTTTTTTAATTTCATAATTTAAGCTTTTCGAACCCAACCAAATAATAATAATAGACCAGAACATTATAGTAATTGGTCTGTATTTTTGACGAAACTATACATAAAAATTGATTAAAGCACTTTACAGTAGTTATTTCTTTATGTGAGCATTGATAGTAGGCATTATCTAAGGTGTTTAACATTTTACGTATTTGGAATCACATAATAAAACCTTCTTTTAATAACGTTATAGTGCTACGATACTGTGCATCTTGAATTCGGTTCTCCTCCCACTCGTTGTCTGATACTTCGCATTGAATCATTGCTTTGTACACTTGATCCTTCGTCTTGTAAAGATAATGCCAGTGCATGAGCTAACGCTTCATCTTCAGTCTGGAACAAATAGTTTTATTAGTTTATTGATTTCTTAGAAAATTAGTAGATCTTATGCCCAGGTTCTGAGTCGCTTTAACGTTGGTTAATCTATTCGATAGCGCTAAACGTCAGATAACTGACAATGAAGAATGTTAACAAATTTTGATTTTTAGCTTTTCATATTGTTTTTTTTAACTAAAAAAACAAACGTTAATAGTCACTACGTCAATTAGTTTTTGATTTATAAGCAAAACAAATCGTAACCGCCCGACGCGGCGATTGCGGCGGTGTGCCGTCATAAAACAGACAGCTCATGCGCTCGCTATAGCGCTTCCCACACGTACTATAGTTGCTGCAAAGTAGCGCGGCCCGCGCGGCGTCTGTTTTGTGACGTCACAAGCGATCACGTGACTTTAGCGGAACTCGAAAGTTTAAAAGCTTATAAAATTAAAACTACTTGGTATTTTTGACTGCAACAAAAAACAGTGTATTTGTATAGGTACACGCTATACTGTAACAAACTTTCAACCTATTTGGCATACCTAGTAACATTCTCCATTGCGATTCTGAGCACCGCATAATTGCCAAATTTCGTCTGAAATTGATCAGACAGTGACAACTTTAATGAATCCATAAGTATTGAGTGTTACTAAAGTACTCAGAAACAAAAAATAAAGTATTTATTCGGTGTTCTATCCACTCTTATAAATCTGTGATTTACTTTACAAAATTAACTTATGTAACAAGGAATTACTCTGTCATATAAAAAAAATATGGCATATACACAATAATATAAATCTTACCATATTTCCTTGTATATCTGCCGTTGTGACACCTGCGGGTACCTGTCTCATGTTTGATATCTTATTTTCATTTGCCTGCATGCGCGCCATAGCTGCTTCACTGTAAAGAAATCATAATGTACTTATTAACTACAGTAAGATTTCTAGGGTACTAAAAAGTAAAAACAGGACCCTATTACCAAGCCTCTGTTCACGTTCTCTACCAGTTTATTGGTATTTCATAGACCGTAATAGCTAGGAAGCTGAAATTAATACTAATAATAAAATAGTACTAATAATAAAAAATGAAAACATTAATGGGGAGTCCAATATACCGAAACCTTTGTTAATAATCAACATTTATTCAGCATTGCATCCTTCAACCATTAAAAATCTATGTCAAATTTCTTGTCCTATAGACCTAGTTTAAAAATAACTTTACTGATGAAGATATATCCTACTAGTTTTTAACTTTGTTGTGTAAATTAGATTACTTACGCAGCTTTTCTCCTCTTAGCGGCGAACTTTCCTTCACACGCGTGATCAGCTGCGTGCCGGTGTCGTAAACAATAATTTAACGAACATTCGCTGCACACAAGAGGAACCATTTCTTTCGTTTTGCAGCCTTTATATGAGCATCTGTTTGTAAACACCTGTAAAAGAATCAGATATAAATATTATAATAACTACTCTATGCTTAGTATAAAAAGCACAAAAATTTTCATATTTAAATGAACACATACAGTGACATGTTGTAACATGTAAGATTTTATAATATACATATTAAAATCTATTGCTTTTTCATATTGTTTGATATTTAAAAAAAGTTATGTTGTAAATACATTCATTATACTACAACTTGGAAGAATTTTATGATCAGACCAATTTTTAGATTTTATATAAACTTTGTTACAGAATTACTTCTTCAAGGTTGTAATTAAAATTTCAAATCTATTTGAAAAAAAGAAGCCTCATGTTAATTACCTTATTCCGTCTTTCTCTAGCTGGGTCTGATGTGCACTGATTGTCAATATGGGCTCCAACTGCAACATCTGGAGGCTCCCCCCTTTTCCCAGGAACTGGCTTCCCACAAAGGGGACATTCTGGGACCTGAACATCTCTTGCGTTTGGTGCTGGACATTCATGTTTTATATAGGCAAAATGGTCAGAACTGAAAGTTAAAAAATACTGTATTAATTATTTGGTAAACATACCAAAGTAATTTTAAATATTGCTGTAAAATATGTAACTTTACTCTCCATAAAAGAAATAAGATATTTTCTATATTGCGATATAATATGTCTTCACTACATAGTATAAAACAAAGTCGCTTTTTCTGTCATGTGTCATGTTGTATGTCCCTATGAACACTCAAATCTTTAAAACTACGCAACGGATTTTGATGCGGTTTTTTTTAATAGATAGAGTAACTCATGAGGAAGGTTTTTATGTATAATATCATCCATTAAACCCGTGCGAAGCCGGGGCGGGTCGCTAGTACTGGATAAAATAAAACTAGCAATTAATTGTTCTGAGATAACATCATCAATGATTCTATTTAATTCAATGTCAGTACAAAGAAACAAATCCATATTGGACATGAAAATGCTAAAAGTGGGTGTTGTTAAACAAACCTTGACATAGATTTAGCATTTGTGAGGTTACTGCACTAATTAGTATGAAAGTTTAGTAAGAAATTTCGACTCACCAAAATACTTCTCGACATGCATCACATTTCATCGGCAGGAAGTCTGGAATAACGATGAATTATATTTATATTGTAATGGAAAGTATTTTTTATAATTATAATGGTTAAATAAGAGTATTTACAAAAACTATATATGAAATTAACATCTCATTGCCTTTTTTTAAATATTGATACATGATAATAAAGAAAGGTTTTTCTTTTGTGGACTTACCAAGCTTATTACAGGATTTAAAGCAACAGTTTTTTCCAATATGTGGAAATTCCATTGTATAAAACTAAATTAATGTCTTTTTATAACTGAAAATCACCACCTAACGTCTAAAAATGACGAAATAGTTTTCGGGTACCCTTTTTATACGAATTACGGACACAATTACTCACTCTTGCAACATGAAATAACATTTTTCAAAATTTTTATGTTAAAACGTCACCGTCATCTCATCATGTTAGGCGTCAAAGTCAATGTCATGAATTGATGAGTCATAGAAGTGGCATATTCTCGCTCGTTCTAGAATATCGATCGAAGCAGAACGCACTATCTAATATTCTATCTTTGAATTTTTCTTTGGAAAAGAAAAGTATAAATGACATCTAACAAAAATTTCATACAGATTTTGCTTCTATTATTATAATGCCTATAAAATTTAATTATTGCCTATATAAAAATAAACCTTTAACTACCTCAATTAAAGTTTTTATTATAATACGAATACATACTTTAATTTGCTAACTCTTTTGTATTTATTATGATTGTTTCCGATTATAAGTTTTGCAAATTCTTAATTATGTAGACATACATGATAAATTTCTAAACTTATTTATATGACCTCTAAATGACAAATATGACATTATAGAGTGTCATTTCAATGTTGTCCGTCACTTCATGTCATTTACGAACAGCCACTGGGGTTGGTTTTTAAAATATCTTGATTTTAAATAAATTTCAACGAAGGTGATCCTTTTGAGGGGATCACTTAATAAATCTGGGCTTCATAGAAACAATTTTAGAAAAAATGAGCAAGCTAATTCCTTCAGCCGCAAAACTTTTAAATGGTTCTACAGTTGCGGTAGGTTAAAAAAAATTGCCCAAATTTTGTTAAGTTCCATATGTTTGGATTGAATATTAAAATACTATCACCTTTATAACTTTTTAGAAAACGGCCGCCCCAGCTTTTGTTGCTTCAAAACAAAATTATAGTACGAAATCTGAATCTACATTCGAAATCAAGGTACCGATTTTTATTTATTTTTTATTCAAATTAAACCTATACAATCCCTGTGTTACCTTTTTCACTTTTATTCGTGTTAATGTATTTGTTTGTGTAATGTTTTTATTTAATTGATTGATTAGATTCTTGTAATTATGTAACATAACCTTCAAAATGTCAAGTTTGATGATGTTTTCCTTCATCAATTTTGTTTTGATAATTTTCTAAACCGACTTGAATCGAAATATGATTTTCGATTAAGAATGTTTATAAATAGATTATCACCATTAGCCTATAGAAACAGTTTCCCCAATACATCCTGAAAAATTTAGTAAACAATATTGCAAATTTGTTTTTTTTAAATATACTAATTCAAATAAAACAAGGATTATAGTATACTATTAAGTATCAATCTTATTTTTATTAAGTATCTGGTTAGAAATTTTACTGAGAGCAAATGAAAAAATTATTGAAATATTTTCAGCCTTATAAACTCCACAAATTGGATAAAGGCCCAGCCACATCAGCTACATTAACTGCTGAAGATGCACTCAAACTGTATGAGAAGTTGGCTGTACTGCGCAGGATTGAAACTGCATCGGGAAATCTGTACAAGGAAAAGATTATCCGTGGATTCTGCCACTTATATTCAGGTATGAAATTTACTGATATCATATTTAATGTGTGAGTTTTATAAATGAGACCATGCAGTTTTAATACTAGTAGAAATACAATGAAATACATTGATCACCGAATACTATAGTAGCACAGGAAAAAAAAATTTGTAGAAATACAAGGTTGAATTTTTTTTGCTTAAAATTGATTACATAATTATAATTATATTATCCAAAAGCATTGTATGAATATAGGAATATTTAAATTAGAGCTACCCAAATTCTCTTTCAAAGTGTGAAAATGATGATGCACAGATATCATATGACAGAGATTTATTACAAACAGCTATTGTTGTTAATAAAAAATATCAGATTTACAATATTGCTTTAATGATAAGCCAGATTGTAGAATGAATGGAAAGATAAGATATGTATTTAAATAAGTTATTTACTTTGATAGATGAAAGACTACTGACTAGTTTAATATGGAGTAGCTTTTAATTTACTGCTTATTTATTAAATAGTTTTCAGGATATATAGAATTCTGGCAAACACAATAGGAAATAGTTGTATTAAATTATTGTTTATTCTCACTCAGTGATATTTTTTATCTGTGATGTCTTTTCATACTTGGATGTATAAATATTCCGTAACATTTTTTTACAGAGCTAGTATAATTCTTGTATTATATATTTTCTGCATTATTTTTTTCATTAAATAACACTGTTTTTTATTCACTCAACCTTAAAGGTCTCAAGGTTTAAAGTAAGGTTAGTAATGTAGGATATCCTATCATGTTATTATAAGTTGTAAAAATAATTATTAACATAGATAATTATTTTTATGTGTAAAATTAAATTGCCTATATTGTCAATTCTTAAGGAACAAAAGTTAAACACAAAAGAGCCATTTGTATAGTTTACTTTTACTTAATTTATTGACATAGTGATCTATCAATGTCCAGGCCAAAGCACTGGATGGATCAGATGCAGGTAGATGTTATGACATAGGCGTCCGCTAAAAATGTATTTTTTATCAAAATCCATGGGAATGGGGATAACAGATATAAGCAAGTGAACTGTGAGGCACAGCTAGTCAAGTATAATTAAATTTGTTTTGAATTATGAAGACTGTAAACCATCAGACCAATCATACCCATTGTGTAACATGATTATGTTATGGAATTGGCTACATTTCAAGAAATCATTTATTTCCTTTTACAAATCTTATAATAAAGTCAAGTTAACATTGCAAGTTTATTTGCTTAATATGAATTAATGAGCATTTCATCTTGGGAGTGAAATTATTTAACATCTTAATATTTATTGGGTACTGCCAACATTCTTAAAACTTAAATGAACACCAGTAGCAATAGAATGTTGCATGTGCATTGTCAACTTAAACTGAAGGAAGGGTATGAAGGGAAAGGAAATCAATGACTAAAAAAGGGTTTTGCCGTCCTCACTCACTGTAACAAACACAATGCAATATTCCCTGCTGATTCCCTCTGAGAAGTGTTATAACTTCTACAATGCGAGTTTCGCCAATATATACCATAGTCTCTTTAAAGTTGGGTGACTTGATACCATTATTTTTTTATCTTTCAGGTCAAGAAGCAGTGGCAGTTGGTATGAGATCAGCCATGCGCGATGTTGATACAGTGATCACAGCCTACCGTTGCCACGGATGGACACACTTGATGGGTGTCAGTGTATTGGGAGTTCTGTCTGAGTTGACTGGCAGAAGGACTGGTTGCTCCAGAGGCAAGGGTGGATCTATGCATTTGTACGGAAAGAACTTCTTCGGTGGAAACGGCATTGTTGGTGCTCAGGTGTGTATTTTTGTTAATAGTGAGTAAAAGGATTTTGGATTTGGGGCACAAAGTTGAGGTCATAATTAAAATACTTAACTCAGCACTTGAAAAATTAAGCGAAAGTACCGAAAAAATTAAGATCTTAAAGCGATTATAGAATTTTATAATTACATATGTAAACATTAATTATATGTTTTTTATAATAAATTTCAATTCTTTGCAAAAAGAAAAAGTGGTAAGCATTTTATGTTTCATATAATATAGGTGTTTACAACCATACACATGTAACTCAGTAATCAGTATCTATCAACCTCAATTGATGCATGTATTATGATTCATTTTCTACGGTTAATTTATTGTGTAAATTGTATTGCTTACATGTTTTTATATGTTTTGTCTACCCTGATTGAATTTAAAACCTATATTTAAAAGAAACTAAAAACATTATATTGATAACTAGCTGAGCTCCGCGGTTCCACCCGCGCATATCTCCTATGTCCTTCCTCAGCTTTCAAAGGATCTCTGTACAAAATTTCATCCAAATCGGCCCAGTTGTATCGGAGCGTAATCAATTCAATCAAACAAGCAAAAAAATTAAACCTTTCTTCATAATACTAGTATAGATTCGTGAGTTCTCACACCCATACTTAAGATTTACAAAAAATCTTTCTTCTTTATTTGTTCCTATCCACAAATAAATAACATTTACAAATATACTACACCCAGGTTCCGCTCGGAGCAGGATTAGCCTTCGCCCACAAATACCGCGGAGACGGTGGCGTAGCGTTCGCCCTGTACGGTGACGGTGCAGCCAATCAGGGGCAACTGTTTGAAGCCTACAACATGGCCAAGCTGTGGGACCTGCCTTGTGTGTTTGTGTGCGAGAACAATGGTTATGGTAGGTTACAACTTACAACTCTTTAATACCTTTTGCTTTTATATCGTGTGCTTAAAAGACAATTTTATTAAACTTTGACATAGGTTCAGTAACTATATATTACCTTTCATAACAGCGCATTAAATTTTTACACGACGAACTCGTAACTACTCTTCAACAAGGCTCTGACAGAGGATAATTCGAGAGTTTAAGTATAATTTATTATAAAACGTGTGGGTAATAATATTAAAACGAATTCTTCTTAAATATATTGTCAAAGCGCAATCGCGATCGCGGTCATTGATCCCGGCGCTCACGACCAGCTGTTACGTTGAGAGTTCATGTTCCATAAAAAAATTTAAATAATTCGACAAAGCCTTGTTGAACTTTATTTTACTTTTTTAGGGATTAGGTACGTGTTATCAATGTCCTGTAAAAGTTTAGGCGCTAGATATGTAAAAGCTTATATGCATATCTATATCTATACGAAGTCGGTGCAAAATCTTGTTAAATTGAAAATAGATAAGGCACCGACTTTGTATAGATTTCAACAAAAATGAAATAAAAGTTATTTTCTACTTTTTAGAGCGAGGAAGTCGGTTCTATTTTTTTGGCAAAAATTTTTATTTTATCCTTTTTAGTGTCCTGTGAAGGGTAATCACATCATCTAGTCACAATTCAGTTGATATATACATCATTAAACCCTAGGCGCAGGGCTTATTCCGTTGATTTTCAAGGAGTTCCCTGGAAATCTTCCACATGGATAATCAGACTTGAACCAAATTTCTATGGGACCACACATGAACTCTACTCTTCGATTGCAAAAAAAAATTTCCAAATCGGTCTATAAACGCCGGAGATATGCGGTAACATACATAAAAAAAAAAATACGGTCGAATTGATAACCTCCTCCTTTTTTTGTAAGTCGGTTTATAAAATAGTTTTTAAAGGACTTTATTTTCACGTATCACATATAAGTAATGTATATATTTTGTATTAAGAGAAAAAAAGAATAAATTTTATTCCAAAGAACTCAACAAAAAAAAAATAAAATTAGAAGAATACATTAAATAGTTGGGTCCACTGTGTTTTAAAAAATAGGTCTGACTCAGCATAAGTTGTGGAAATATGGCATACAGAACTTAATAAAACATAAAATTACAATATATTGCCGACAATATATTAAACTACTTGAAATGAAATGAAATGAAATCTTTATTTGCATGAATATAGTAGTAGAGTTCCGCGCAGCTTCGCTCCTGTAGCATAATATTATATGTATAGCTTATTAAATATAGCCTATGTTACTCGTGGATAATGTAGATATCTTTCTCATTCTTTTTAAAGAATTTTTGAAATCGGTCCAGTAGTTTTTGTCCCTATCCATTACACCCAAACAAAGTCTTCCTCTTGTTAATATTAGTGTAGATTAAAAATTATAATTTGAAAGAAAGAAAAGAAAGAAAATATTTTATTTGGCACACACACACAGTTACCACAAACCAAACATAACGGATATGAAGAGGTGCTGTACGGGAGTGTGCATGACAAATAAGGCAGCCGCTCAGCGAATCCTGCGCCACATAATGATCACAGGGCTGATTTTCAGTGGCCCCCGTAGTGTAGAATGGCTCTTGGAGTGCCGGATACTATTTAAAAGATATTTAGATTATATAATATAAAATTAAAAGAACAATTTGGGTGAATGAATGGTTTCAAATATTTTTTGTACGGTAATTAGGTATGGGTACAAGCGTGGACCGTTCGTCGGCGAGTACGGAGTACTACTCGCGCGGGGACTACATCCCCGGCATCTGGGTGGACGGCATGGACGTGATCGCCACGCGAGAGGCCACTAGATACGCCATCGATTACTGCACCAGTGGAAAGGGTAAGGACCTAAAATAATTACTATTGTCTATTCCTATAGACAATAGTAATTATTTGGGTTGGCCAATCAGGGTTTGAAAAAAGGTTGGTCGATTGCGACTATGGGTCCAGTCGATCGTGGCAAGGAAAACAAATTTTTCCGACGCCGTTACGTCACCTTATTACCATTTAACTTCACAGTTGGTAAAATTCTCTTTTGAATTTCGGCGTCACTATTGGTACATCACACTCGCCGAGAAAAATCGATCTAGGGTCTAAACAAGCTGGATACCCTGGTTTATAGTAACCCCTTCGTCCAAATTCCATTATGAAATTCCATGAAGTCAACTGAATGATATCCTACGCTATCGATTACTGCACCAGCGGAAAAGGTAAAAACCAAAAATTATTACTGTTATCTATAATACCTCCGTTGTCTTAATTTCACCCAGGAATGAAGTGACTCATATCCTATAGATTACTGCACCAGCGGGAAAAGTAGGCGGTGGCTTAAATGATTGAATGACTTCTGTATTAACTCATACCATGGATTTTGAAGGTGTCTTTGGTCAATGTTGAAACTCATACTCCACATAAAATATCAAAGATACGTGAGCAGAGACGACCATCCCTTAAAATGTATTTCGTTACGTAATAATAGTTCGGAGTGTTGGCACTTGACCACATAGGCCAAAATAGGCTATAATTTTCCTATTTTGTATTATAGAACTGAAATCTCTTCGTGAATTGGCCGACATAGGACAAACTGGGGATTACATATTTTATACAATATGGAAAGTACTTGCGTTGTTTTAACGCAAGAAAATACATTATGGAATATTGTATTATACTAATAAATTATCTGATATATTTGAAAATATTCCACTAGGACCCTTGGTAATGGAGATGGAGACATACCGGTACTCTGGCCACTCCATGTCCGACCCCGGCACATCATACCGTACTCGAGATGAAGTGCAGGAAGTCAGGCAGACGAGGGATCCCATCACGTCGTTCAAGGAGAAGATTATTGCCAGTGAATTGGTCACCCCGGATCAGCTTAAGGTATTTAAATTTTGAGGAATTTAGAAGAGATGAGCAATGTTGGAAAGTTTAAAAGATGATTTTGTTTCTGTATACAATAGTGTAAAGTGTAGTGTGTGTGAACAATGTAACGACTTAAAATTAGCAAGTGCGTTATTCAAGGGTTTACAGTTGAATGAGGTGAATGTACTAAAATATCCTGCGAGGAGTCAATTACACTCAATCAAAATGAAATCAAAACAAACAAGGCTTTGATCTAAAAGAAGCATGATTGGGTAAATTCTGATATAAAATAAGTTTGCGAAATTATTCATACGTTCCATTAATAAAGACAACAAGTTAGCTAAGCTATTCCATATAATTTGGAGTTAAAGAAAGAGAAACATTTTATGAGAAAACATTATTTTGTGTGTTTTAAATTTTAACTTAACTTAAATTCTTGGTATTGCAGGAAATCGACGCAAAGGTACGCAAGGAAGTAGACGACGCGACGAAACAGGCCAAGACTGAGGCTGAAGTTGGCAACGAAGAACTCTCCGGAGACATTTACTACAATAACCTGGAGCATGTTATCCGGGGCATCCATCCCGGTGCTCCTTTACAACATGTACAAGTCGTACCAAGGAATTAAATCTTTTACTGGGAGCGGAGGTAGTTTCATAAAATCAGGTTGGTCAAACAACCGTTGAATGTCCTTTGCATTGATCACTTGTATGTGAAGATTTGGGGGAATTATTGATCTTTATCTTGCTGAAAAGTGTTTTTGTTTATTTTATCTAAATTATTTATTTTGTATATAACAACTTCATATAGGTGGTAATTTTATGTAATGATTGTTTAAGCTTGTGTGGCTTGTCCTCAATTAAATTGTGGGAAAAATTATGAAGATGTAATTGTCAATTGAGGTTTTAAAACTCTTAAAGACTTTCTTTAAGAATAAGAAAGCTTTATTTCAAGAAAAATCTTTTTGATGGTTATTTCTCCGCTCCGTTGTTATACATACCAACTTATAGATATACTTGCCCGCTAGTGTAAACACATAAAAATATGAAATTATCATGTCATCATAAACAATAAGCCATAAGTGTTTGTATACATGGATGAAATAAAAGTGCAAAATACGTATAGCACTAAAAACTAGAAACAGCCTTTTCTTAAATTGTTTTTAAAATATGACTTAATGTAAGTAAATCTTTAACTCGTATATTGGCAAGGTTTTTTTTTAAAGTGACAGATGTATATATGATATGATTTAAAAATAATTATTTGCAATTTACACAATTTTATTATTTTTCGCATTGGCGTATCTGTCACTTTTTTTATAGATTTTATCATAATTCTCGACATTAAAATGGGATTACAATAGACACTTTTAAAGTGTTATATTTCGGGCTGGATTAAAATGGGTGAAATTTTGAAATGGTTGTAGCTTTTTTAGTTTTCCTTGCACTGAACCGATATATTCTTTAACAAAATTTATTGATGTTTTACCAGGATGAATAGGTATTTTTAAATTGTAAAAAATGTAAATTTAAAATATTCATGGTGTTACCACTTACAATAGATAGTGAATCGTAACTTTTACACTCCCTATATAAGATATACATTATTATTTGAGATTATCATATATTTTTTTGTTTTTGTAGTTATATTTTCTTTTGTTATTTTTATTCATGTGTACTGCCAATTTATAAATATTGTATCGTTTCGCACATTTTAGTTTAATATATTAGGTAATTATTTATATTAAATAAAGATATAGAATTAATAAATGGTGGTTTTATTGCTCCTAAAGAATTGTTTAAAATATTTTGTAGTAAGGTAAAATAAATAAGTTACAAAACGTAACTAAGTCCTAAGGCATAGTCCACATGTCCATGTGGACTACCACATGTCCATGTGGACTACCACATGTCTGCATGCTACGCATCAGACATTCGAATCATTTTTGAATTTGGTAATATTTTACTATGATCGCAATACTTTGTCCCTATTAGTCTTTTTTTTAATGTGCGTGTGCATACATGGGTAATGAGTGTACCTATACATAGTTTTAATTGTGATTGAGAATTCAGACAACTAATATATATTATACTGATTTTTAATAAATACGTACTATAAAATAAAAAGTAACACCCAAGCCTTTATGAGTACATTGTTCATCATCTTAGAATTTTGTAGTTGTGGGGATCAAGCCCATATCATTTGGTCCACAAGACACATTTCACTAAGTACTATATTGAATTTTACTAAATTCAGTAATTTTCTTCAATAAAATTAAACAACATTAGTTACTTAAGAATTTAATATATTTATCTACAAATAACCGTTACACTATTCAAAAACAGATTATTTAAGTATATAAAAATATTACATTTTTACAAATACTGTTATTGAGCACGATTTTAACCATTTTCCTAACTCTAGAAATGCTAATTACACGCATATAACTTTTAAAGCGAATGTTGATTTATTATCATTTTTAGTAACAATGATATATTATTATTTATAGATATGTGTTTACAAAAATATCGTTAAAAATATATCGATCTAGATGCACACACCCATCTTAATTTTTTAAAGTTAACATGAAAGAACGAGATAGATAGTCATTTTCATCAATTTGTAAGAGAATATGCAAACCATCTATACTTAAAGATTAATCATTTGACAAGTTTGGTTTTGATAAAACACCAACACACATTGAAAATAAGCGTGGTAGTAATGTTACTATCTATAAACATCATATATCATTGTTTAGAAATAAATATTATTAATTCATGATACAATACAATGGGTTATAGAATTATAATAAGTATATATTAAATATTATTCAGGCATTAAAAGACACATGATTTAATGAAAGGCACGTTATGACTTAAGCATTTACTATGAAAAGCTTTGTATTACTTTCATACAAGTGTTATGATTATTTGAGTTAAAAATGTTTACTAATAATAAATACAAAATTGGGGTTCATTTATGGATTTATGCGTCTATGTAAAATTTAGATTTAATTTAAACTTTACCGCCAAGTTCTTCGGAACACAATTCTGTCAATGTCATGCGAAAAATGTAACCTCTAAATTAATTTACATCACGGCTAACTCCAAAACTATTGGAGAATTGAAGATAATTTACTCCTGGTCCTGCATATTTTCTTCGCTCTCTTCAACAAATCCGCATTGCAATTCGTATAGCCTCGCGTATATTCTCTTTAACGCCATAAGTTCCTGATGCGTTCCCATCTCGGAGACCACGCCCTTATCGATGACGCAAATCATGTCCGCGTTTTGTATGGTCGCGAGACGATGAGCTATTATCAAGCAAGTGCGGCCTTCACTAGCTCTGTCTAAAGCTTCTTGGACAACCTGAAATAACAAAAATTCAACAATAAGTGTCGAGTCGGGGCCCATTTAAAAGAGCGGCAAATTCGTGGTAGAAACACTCTTTTTTTTCTGACACGATGTAGATATATACAGCGGGCAAGGAGCGGAATCTTTCAGTTGCCGCCTAAAAATATAAAGATCCGGGGCTGGTCTGCTCTCATTAGTCTGTGAAAGTGCAGGTGTACTCTCTAGTCTTTAATACGTGCGTATACACATGTATTTCTGCCTGCTATACCTACTGTTGCATAACTTTGTGTGTAAGAAGAAAAATTGATTTATGTTTTCCCTGTGTGTGTTTGTGCATTATATTTTTATGTACATAAATCATACCTTCTCGCTGTGCGTGTCGAGTGCAGAAGTAGCCTCGTCGAGAAGCAACACGCGCGGGTTGCGTACGAGAGCGCGCGCGATGGCGATTCGCTGCTTCTGACCGCCTGATAGCTGGGATGCGCGCGCGCCGATGCGAGTGTCGTAGCCCTGAAACAAAGGCAATTATCGTTTAGTACTGTTTACAGGAATTGCAAACGAACTTATGTGACTATTCTTTTATAAATTACGGCCAGGGGTGAGGCATGAAAAAAGTTATAAGATAATTATATCTTATAACTTTTTTATTATCATTCAAAGAATATTAATTCAAAGAATGATTTTTACGTAATGACCTCCGTACGACTGAAAAATCATGGAAGAAGAAAGAAAAAGTGATTGTAGAATAATGGAAGAGTTTATCATTAAAAGAAAGAAAAGAATGAAAGAAAACCCGTTTATTTGGCAAAACATTTTACGTTAAAGCTTAAAGTAAAAACAAAAGAAAAAAATCAACAAAATGAATAAAAAAATAATTTTTGTCTTCAGAGATAACTGGTTTTCAGTATGCATTGTATATACAATGCATACTGAAAGAATATTCTAGAATATTCTAAAAACATGTTTAGAAGGAGCAGTTTTCTTACCGCTGGTAAAGCAGCAATAAACGTGTGTACATTGGCCGCTATGGCCGCATTCACGATCTCCTCTATGGGCACGGTGCGCTTATTGTCCCCGTACGCGATGTTCTCGGCGATGGTGCGGTCAAACAGCACCGGCTCCTGAGACACGATGCCGAGGTTCGCACGCAGTGTCGACAGACGCATGTCGCCCACTATGCTGTGGTCGTCTAAGTACTGAAAGAAAATTTTACTCATGTATTTACAAAAAGTACTAGACAGATACTAGACAGGAATCGCTAGTGCTGCGGCATTGTTCAATCTTGCTAAAGAGCGAAGGAAGTATGCGGAGCCGACTGATACAATAAAGATACAAAAAGGAAGATACAATAAATCTGTTGATTTAGATTTTCCCTTTCTATGAAACCAAGCAGCTGTGCCCCCGGTTTCATCCGCGAATATCTCCCATTCCCGTGGGATTTATGAGATACAAGCAATCCTATTTCTGTTTTCGGAGTTTCAAACAATCTCTGTACAAAATTTCATTCAAATCGGTTGAGGGATTAAGGCGTGAAGAAGAGATAGGCATACAGACAGACAGAAATACTTTTGCATTTATCATATTAGTAAGGATTTACAAATTTAACTCTTTATTTAAAAAGATTAACAAATATTGTGAAAGAAGACTATTTTTTATTGGATCAATACGATGGTACTTATTTAGCCCATAAATTAATTTAGATATCCAGCATTTGTGACCATGGATAGTTCACTCACCACGCTGCTGTCATCAAGATCATACAGTCGCTATAATGGCTGCATGAGGGTAGATTTGCCTCAGCCGTTGGGCGCGAAGAACGGAGGTTCTTACGTGTAAGGTTGAGGAACTTTGTCCGCTTGCAATGGATCTTTTGTTACCTGAGGGCGTATCATAATGAAGAAAGTAGGCTCACCATGTTGCCATCATCAGGATCGTACAGTCGTTGCAACAGCTGCATGAAGGTAGACTTGTCTCGGTCGTTAAGAACCTCCTCCTCACAACGTGTAAGGTTGAGGGACTTTGCCTGCTTGCAATGGATCTTACCTTTTGTGCCTTGAGGACGTATCATAATAACGAAGAACGCACTCACCACGTTGCCGTCATCAGGATCATACAGTCGCTGCAACAGCTGCATGAGCGTGGACTTCCCGCAGCCGCTGTGTCCCACGAGCGCCACCCGCTTGCCGGGCGGGATGGCCAGGGACAAGCCGCGGAGTACCTCCACCTCACAACGAGTAAGTTTGAGGAACTTTGTCCTGGAATACTTGCAATGAATCTTACCTTTTCTTACTAGAGTGCGTATCATGATAATGAAGTAAGTAAACTTACCACGTTGCCGTCATCAGGATCATACAGTCGCTGCAACAGCTGCATGAGCGTGGACTTCCCGCAGCCGCTGGGTCCCACGAGCGCGACTCGCTTGCCAGGCGGGATGGCCAGGGACAAGCCGCGGAGCACCTCCACCTCGCGACGTGTGGGGTAGCGGAACTTTATCTGCTTGTATTGGATCTTGCCTTTCGCTACCTGGGGGCAACATTATAACACGTGTTCAATGATGTATATTTAAGTAATGATGAATTGATGAAAATCCTTTTTGAGTGAAATTGATTAAAAAAATATTTTTGAAAAGAAAAGAAATGTCTTGTTGGTTTCGCAGTAGAAAGCCTCGTTAAAGTTGTTGAAAAAATCGACCCACTTCGCTACAAGGCACAGGACTTCACTAAGGAAAGCAAGAAAGTTCTGTACCCGTGTGGCGATGGGATATCTTCCCGTGGGTGTCGTAAGAGGCGACAGTGGGTATTAGTAACATCTTCAGCAATAAAAGAGTGGAAGCCGAGCATTGTATGATTGGGGCAAACTCACACCGGTGCAATATCCACCCCCCCC
>LQNK01003301.1:28501-40870 GCA_001586405.1 Phoebis sennae
CCCAAGTAGAAGATCGGCGTGAAGCAGTGTTGCATTGTGTTTCGTACGGTGAGCGGAGGCCCGGTGGCCTTCCTCTCCCATTCTGTTCTAGTCCTCTCCCAATTCCTCATTATCAAGCTGGCAACGCATCTGTGACACTTTGATGTTGTACATGTTCATGGGCTGCGGTCAGTCACTTGACATCAGTGAACTGCATGCTCCACCTGCTGTATTATAAAAAGAAATAAAAACATACATAATTCTCAGGCACGGAGGGTGCGTGTGTCGTCTCAACCAGCGGTCGTCGCGCCAGTAACGTCATAACTCGACCGGCCGCCAGCACCGCCGCGCCGAAGTTGGGCGCAAACGCTAACGCCTGACCCATCATCCACGCGCCGAACACAAGCGCCTCTGATACTCTGCAACCCGTGCGTAATATAAGTTAAGGAGATTTCATACTTAAGATGAAATGTACTCTTTGACACATATAGATAAATCAAATTCAGTAAATTTATCTCTACGCGATCTACCAAAATAAGTAAAGCTTGAACCACAGTATTAAAATCATACCGTGGTTGCACATTTTTTGACCTTTGAAAAAAGGGCTGTGACAAATCCTGTTCACATTGAAAAGTAAAAATCATAGCTTAAACAATAAACAAAGACATAATAATTTTGCACACATGAGATTCGAACCCAAACCCTCTAGTGCAATAGACCATTGCCATTGCCGTTGGCAAATCATGTCGGGCCATCTGCCTGAACAAGAACACCGTGTCGCACCACCTACTATATGCCGCGGCGTTGGCACTGATACTTACTTGATAACGTCCTTATACGGCACTTCTTTGTTAGCGACCTGTATGCCGCCGTACCACAGCGACAGTGCATAGCCCGCGACTGGCGCGGTCTGTCCGAACGAGAACACCATGCCGCGCCACCGCATGCTGCTACGTGCTGCGGCGTTTGCACTCGCTCCGGCTGCGTGGTACCGCGCTAGGACGCCCTCCTCCCCACCTGTAGATAGTACATTAGAATAGAATATGTGGAGGATGCTTTAATGCCCCTTTGAAAAGGGAGGATCCTCGAACAGTCCAAACTACAGGTAAACTTAACATTCAGCCAAGTTTAACAAAAGAAAAATTGGTAATTGATAGTAGGGTTTGAAGTTACCGTTTAATTTTTGATACGCTATCCACTTAAAGATTAAATTAAGCAACACTCGCTTGTGTTGTACTCAGATCATATTTACGAAAAACGATATTTTTGTATATTATACGCATTCGCTCATATATCGCATTAGGACTCTATCCGAAAATTACTTACAGAACGCCGACACAGTTCTGATATTAGTAATCGCTTCTGTTGCTATCGTATTCGCTCTGTTCGAAGCCTCTCTTACAGTCGCAATGCCCTCAGCAAGCACCCTGCTCTCCAACACAACGGCCGCCATCACCATGGGCACAGACACCAAGGACACGAGGGTCATCTTCCACGTGTAGTACATGGAGAGACTGATGCCGATGAAGATGGTCGCCGATGCTTGCATCAGAGCGCCGATACGCGTTCCAGTTGCCTGGAATACAAGATTGAAGGTATAAAGTTAGTTTTATTTATCAACATAAAAATATAATGGCACCTAAAGACAAATAGAGCAAGAATTCGTAAAAAGATAAATTTGTCATTGCCTTATATATTGTTCGTATGATGACATTTTGTAGTTGTATCGATGACATCATCGACATACTAAAAACATTCTTTATTTCGAAAAGAAAGAAAATTGCATTCAAAGGTCTTCGAAAATTCGTTTGCCAAAAACGGGAGTTGACTCGACTAAAACCTTTGAAAATGAAAACCTTCACTTTTTATATATCGAATCGGCAAGGTCAATTATAAGGACGAAAATATGTAATCTGAATGTAAAATGAATTTAAAGATATATTTTCGTCCTTATATATATATAAAACATTGAATGATAAAAAGCCATGAAATCGCCACATTTAAACTACCTCATACACGCAGTTATATCGCATCTAGGAAAATTCTAACAAACCTTTTCAGAAATCTTTAGATAAAGTTTTATAAAAGTGTGTTTTTTTAGAGCCAACCTTTTCACCACAACATTAAGAGTACTGATCCTTCAGGTGGTATAACAAAATTTCACCCATATTTGTACTCTAATTCTACCCTGTAATTGACCTCTGTTCTCCAAACTTCCACCCCGTATCACTCACCCCCTGTACTGCGGCTGCGTCGGCCGCGAGTCGCCCGCACAGCGCGCCGATGCCGTTGGCGGAGTTATCGAACCAACCCATCTCCTGCTTCAACATCGCTCGGAACGCAGCCACCCTTGAATAGATAGATACAGTCTTACACAGAGCAATTATAATTGTCTTCCTTCTGTGTTCTACATTTTCGTCTTACATCATATGTGTTACATTAATCTCAATAATTTCTGTGAAATGGTGTGATGTTAAATTTAGATTTTACTTTTACACTTATTTTATAGTTTTAAAATTTGAAGTTCTCACATTTTAAAGATTAAAAACGATGAAATAAAACATTGGAACACTTTTATTTCTTACATCATAGGATGCCTAACCTTAATGTAATTCAAATTTCTATAATTCAATATCTATATAAAACCATATAGTACCTGAGTCGTGCAGTTAATCTTACACCAGTCAAATTGAATATGAATATCTGAAAGAAAATGCCGATGCCCGTATACACGCCCACCAGTAGGAACAGCACTGCAATCACATTGGTTCCCGAACGAACATAGTCCTCATCTTTACTTTCTAGAAGCTGCAACAAATTATAAAATGTAAAAATCACAACTACATTATAAATCATGATTTTTTCAGGGTATAGTTTCATATACTGACTAGTACACGTTCATAGACCGTAAAATAATATTAAATATTAAAAATCATACTTACACCGTAAGTTTCACCAAACAGAACAGCGAAACATGGAAAAGACGAGCCAACCGCTATCGCCGCCAACACGCCTATAAGCATGAGCCACTTCTCCGGTTCACACAACTTCAGTATCTGCCACGTGGTTGGCTCAAACTCCTTCTGCTGCGCTTGGTCAACCACAACACTGGCCTCGGATGCCGAGTCCTCGTCAGCAGAGGAACTCTTGATCGAATCAACGGATTCGAGCTTCTGAAGTTTCGCTCTACGAAACTTCGTATCTGCGGTTGGATCAAAGTTAGCTGTAAGGTTATTAAAGAGTTAGTTCTACTGTGAGGCCCCAAACCAAACCACATTGTGCCATCGTGGAAGGAAAGTCCATATTCCCTTGGATAGTCCGGTGTTTGAAGGAATTGGTGATAAGGATGGGAAAGAATTTTGTTTTCAAATCTTCATGATTTTTCCACGTTCCCTATATAACTCTTGCTCTTTTAACAGCAGCATCTTTAGCATCATTGGTATTTTTATTTAACACTAATAAGTGAAAAGATAGGCCGGCCATTGTGAATACAAGTATGACCGTATTCTGGTCTTACGAGCTACATTTACATCACATCTAATTTCAAAAACAACATAAACTCTATAAAACCACAAATTCTATATTTCCCAATGCCAATTACTATTTTTTAATGATTAATTGGCACTAAGTGCGTATTTGCGCTTGTTTCTAATCACATGAAACTAATAAGCATCTATGATTAAAATATCATCTGTCAGAAAGTGGATAGGGATATTAAGGATAAGATCGTGTATTACTTGGATGGAGAAAGGAAGATGGCATTTAAATCTACGTTCCACTCACGTTTCTTCTGTTCAGATTCAGGTGCGTTGGGGTTTGGTGCAATACTCGGCTCGTTTTGCAGCACCAGTTGGTAATAGCGCCCCCTTAGATCCAGCAACTCTTCGTGAGTCCCTTCTTCGACTACTTCACCCTTCTCGATGAATACTATACGGGTTGCGTTTAATACTGTTGCTAACCTAAATATACGGGCAATTGCATTTATAGACTTAAGAGATTAATAATTAAAGGTATCTTATTCATCATATTTACCATTGCTTCTACCAGGTGTTTATTTATATAGTCTTGAAAAAGTTCGGGAATATCAGCTTCTACTCCGCTTACTTTATATCCCCAATTTTTTTCAAGACTGATAGAAAAGCACCTGGTATGTAGATCGATAGTCATGTTATAAATTGTTTTATAAGTAGCAAAGTTTTCTATGAGGTCAAAGTTTGGAAATATGTATGTAATTTATTTTGGTATCATGCAATTCAAGTAATACTATTTGAATATTGTTAGAAAGCTCAGTAAAATAGCAGCATCAGGATAAGATCATCCTCTTAAATTGATTTAATCTCGTATCAATATACCTGTGGCTCACCATAATGGTGGTTCTTCCATGCGAGGCTGAGTCCAAAGCCCTTTGCACCTTGGCCTCGCTGTGGGAGTCCAGGGCTGAAGTGGCTTCATCCAGGATGAGTATCTTTGGTCTTCGGACCAGGGCTCGTGCTATGGCTATGCGTTGTTTCTGACCTCCTGATAGTTGGGCGCCTCGTTCACCGATCATTGTGTCGTAACCCTGAAGACACCGCACGTTATAAGTTAAGAATTTAAACCTATATTGTATGTATTTAAGAAGAAATTTCATTATGTATGTGTTAAATTAATGGTTTCAAATATAACATTAACAATTGGTGCGATTTTACAATGTCGATATGAATGGATTCCAAAGGACTGAGTTACTTACATTAGGTAAATTCTTGATAAAGCTGTGACAGTAGGCTTGCTTCGCTGCTACTATTATTTCTTCATCTGTACAGGATGGATTACTCATTCTGGAAAAAAAACTTAACTTATGAGCCTTTCTGACATTCGTTTTGACTTGCACGTTTACCTACATAAAGTGTATACAGTTATACAAAATATATTTTTTAGATAATTGAAAACTTGAATCTCAAACTCGCACCCATACAGTAAAACGGTCCTAACGTTGGAGTCAAAGATGGACCTTCACCCCCGCGTCAGCTTGATACACTTCCATGTGAAGTTTATCCAAGGGCTATCTATACTAATATTATAAAGGGGAATTATTTGTTTGTTTTTTGTATTGAATAGGCTCCGCAAGTACAGGTCCTATTTGGATGAATTTTGTACAGAGGTTTTTTGAAACACCAGGAATGACATAGGATAGTTTTTATCCCGAAAATCCGACGGGAACAGCATATATACGCGGTTGAAACCGCGGAGCTCAGCTAGTATTTATATATTTAAGAACACTTACCTTATATTCTCTTTGATACTGCCAGCGAACAATACAGGCTCCTGTCCAACTACCGCGATGTGGTTCCTATAATGTCGCACATTTATGTTTCTCAGATCATTCCCGGACGCAGTAACAGACCCGGACTCCGGGTCGTACATGCGCTGAAGCAGTTGGAGTACTGTGGACTTGCCGCTACCGCTTGAGCCGACGAGAGCTACTGTCTCGTTGCGGTTTATCTTTAACGAGAGACCGTTCAACACCTGAAAAGATTAATTCTGTGGATAAAACGCAGCACTAATACATAGAAAATTATGTGAGAATGTCAGGTCATAAACATAAAAAAAAACATTTGTAAAAATTATGACAATTAAGAAAACCTTCATATATTATAACCTATCTGGCATACACATTTTGAAACTTATTTTGTGCCAAGTTCTTTTTTCATCATGTGTCGGCCCATTATTTCATCATTATTTTTGGATTTTGCATTATTCTGTAGGATTATAGCAAAATAATTAGTTATGAGTAATATTTAGATCCCTAAAATACTCGAAATAGAGAAAATTATTATTACTAGCCACGCCTCGCCGTTTCATCCCCGTTATTCGCGATTCCATGGTAATTCCGGGAAAAAAATAGCCTATCACCTAATAAACCCCGCAGGCAAACATCCAAACTTTCACATTTATAATATTAGTATGATTTACCTGCACATCAGGTCTAGCTGGATACTTGAAGTACACATCTTTGAGTTCTAAATCACCATTGAGCGTGGGTTTACTGCCCTCGGTAGAGAGACTATCAATACGCGGCTTGCGGTCCAGCACCGCGAAGATCGAGCCGGCTGATGCGCGGGCGCAGGCCATGGCTTCTAGATGCGGCGCTGTGAGACCCACGTTCTGGGCCCCTTGTAGCACGCTGAAGAAGATCTGAAATTATTATAACGTTTTCTTATTAAGTTTAGTTTTTATTTCATTAAATCAAAATATTTATCCTAGCTTAGCAATTAAGCTACCATTTACTAACATCATTGTAAGGAAAAAAAGTTGGATGTCTAGGTAAAAGGAAGCTACTCACAAAAAATCAGCTTGTTAGTAATAAATGATAAACCTTGTGCCGGGGATCCTGTATTACATGGGATATTGTTAAAAATTCACATGATTTTCGACTATATTTGGATGTTATTCATGTTCTTGGGTTGCGGTCAGTTACTTAGCATCAGGTAAACCATGCTCCGCTTGCTTGCTGTAGATTAAAAAAAAACTTACGATCATAAGTACGGCCGGTGTGTATACCGGTTGTTCTTCATGCCTGCTCTCCAGGATCAAACCCACGCCGTACCAGAAGGAGAGCGCATACGTCGCGTATATGATGAACCACATTACTCCGCTGCCGATCCCAGAGAATATGCCCTTTCTGACACCCATACTCTTCGCTGGGTGGAGGCGTTGTGAATATCTAAGTATAAAATTAAAATATTGCATAGTAAGAATATATTTAAACGCGTTCATCTTCGAAACTTTAGGATGCATGTAAAAAATTCGTAAGTTCATGAAGAAGGCTAGGTTCAGAGATAGCGAACGTTAGTGCATCAACTTGCCATTTTTTCTATAATAATGTTTTATGTGGACATAGACTAGCCAGAAAATAATTTTGACTTGATGATAATTTATACTATCAATTTATAGCGTAGATCCAAGAGGCATGAAGGATCAAGGTCACTACGACCGGTTGTGTTTATTCCCCAAAAGTGTATGTAACACTTTTTTCTTAGTGCATGATGAATTTATGGTAACGATAGGTAAAGTGTCCAAAATAATTATGCTGAAGATTCGCCATCCCTTCTATACACTTTCTGCTTTTCAGTTTATCGTAAAAGAAGAGATAAAAAAGAGCGAGAGATACCTTGAAATTTCTTTCTCTTCTCCACCAAACGCAATCACAGTTCTAATGGAGGACAGAACTTCTTCGGCTATAACTCCAGCTACACTGTATGCTTTTAACTCCTGAGTCGTGAGTGAAGATTGAATCTGGAGGAGATATCAAAAAAAATATTAAAACCAGAGCACCAATTAAACAGGAATTATCTTGATAAATTTTGGAATAGGCAAAGCTGTCAAAAATACCGTAAAAAGGACACATATAACTTATATTTGGCGGTGCAATGACGTTATTGCTTTGCCTACATATGGTCCATACCTAAATTTTTTAACTATTGATAGAGCCATAAGGATAAAATACTAGTAAAAAGTATACCTTTGCAACTACAGCGGTAGTCGCGATAATAACTGGAGCACACGAAAGGATGACCAACGTGAGCTCCCAACCGTACGCGAAGGAAATTACTACAGCCGTCACAAATGACATAACCAGGTATACCAGCATGGGCACTTTTTCACTGATACCCTCACGGTATTTCTCTACGTCGCTGTAAAAAACATACTTTTATTGTATGGATGTTTAAACAATTTCCCATAAACATGTTACGTTTCTTTTTAAGTCGACACTAGTGAATATAAACGTTGTGATTATACTTGTTACGAAAATGAGCAACGAGTTTAAACGTGGTAGAGTTCTTAGGTTATTTTAAAATTCGTGCTAAAAATATTAAAGTACAATCCATTGTAATTAGAAAAAATAATAATTTGCCTTTTTTTAATTCCCTTCGATGGAAACTTAAATATTATGTACTGAAATTGCAGCACTTTTAAATGATTTTGTACTTACTCAGATACCTTTGTTGCAAAATTCATAGAAGTGTTCAAATCGTACCACGTGATGTCTTGCCTTATGACAGCTTTCAAGAACTTCTCCTTTAATCTATTTATCTAAAATAAATAATAACATCTAGTTATGCGACTTATTAGTACATATTGACATATTATGCGCTTTAAATTATTTTGATATTCAATTTTATTTAAACAACTCTTTCTAATACTTCTACCATAAACTATTTATCACCACTCATTGTTTACTGCTTTAAGATCAGCATTTAGGAAAACTGAAAACAAATATTTTACATGTGCTTAGAGTGCAAACGCACGTCCAATCCGTACCTCGGGTATCATTCGATTGACTGGCGGTTGTCAACTACCCTCTTAATTCTCTCTGACAGAATTGACAACTACGCAGTGTAATATTGTTTCATACGAACATCTTTAAATAAAGAAAGCTTTACTCATCTCCATGGGTTTCACTTGATTCGAACAATTTATTACATATACGGCTTAAATCTTAATACGCAATAAAATATTAATAATTATATTTACCTGTTTGAGCGCGACATAATTAAACAGGTCGACACTCAGTGCTCCGACTATGAACTGGATAACAGAGAAACAGAAACATCCAAGACCGAACGCTGCAGAGTCTTCAATCAACGCTAATCTGTTCTCTTCTGGGCTTGCATTTGTTCTATAAAATAAAAAATAAATGAAAACGGTGTTGTCATTAATAAGCAATTCTGTGTGTAGTTCAACCGCTTGTGAAGTGTTTTGAGTAGCTGTATGATACGAAATGTAACCTTTTTTGCTTATAAAGTAAAATGTGTTAGTAGTGTATAAAAATATTGTAACATGTATGTTCGAAAAGGCTGATATCAAATTATTACTTTCTTAAACTTATTATTTGCAATTTTGTTTCACTCCATATTTTTGTTTTCATTTTATGTAAGTTGTTATAACGTTAGATTACACTAAAAAGAAATAAATAATCCTGTATCATTTGAAATTGCTTACATGCTATTTTCCCAATTTTATTTATTAATTTAGTTACTTGAAATTTATAATAAATAACAAGATCATTTAGAATTTCTACAATTTACTTACAGCGTCTTCCCCCCTCCGAACCACGATATCAACAGCACCGGGGTAGACGTGCCCTCCATCACCGTCCGGTCTATCAGCAGGGACGTAAACTCGCCGTACACTATCACCCCCACCGGCACCATTAAGCCGTTGAGAGACGCAAAGATCAGACCGAGCAGCAGCACGAGGAGCTCCCATGGCTTCGCGAATCTGAACTGTGTTAATAAGGCATAAGGAACGTTTTTGTATTTCAAAAAGTTGTGGGCTTGCTAGATCCTCTGGTCATCCGAATCTGAACTTTCAAATTGTAGGGGTTCACCGTAGAATTTGACGTGTACTGGCACTATCTAGTCTAAGTAATTTTTAAAATTACGAAAGTTGTAGTCCTGCTATATCTTCTGATTCTGTGAATCTGTATTGTTTTGTGGATTAAATAAGATACATTTTATAAAATAATACAAGCTCGTTGACGACATTCACGTATACCGGCTAAATCAAGACATTGCAAGATATAAAGATGAAACCGAACGGCCACGTTGCAAACCAATAAGGAACATTTCCAAAAATAATAATTGCATTGCTTGTAATAGATACAAAGCTTCGAGGTTGATCGTTTTGTATAGGGTTAGCTATAAGTAAAAATCTTTTACATCTAAGAATTATCTCTACCTAATAAGCACGATAGGCAAAGCTTACTAAAGAATATCAATGTCTGATTTGATATTATTCCTCATGTCCTACAGACCTTCTGTATCCTACGTAGGAAGGTTACACGATGATTTAAAGTGTTTTACTCGACCACACATTTACTTCTATTTTTCTATTATGCCTTCATAGTATATAAGCGAATACTTACGAGTCTGAACCAAGAGGCAGCCGGTGCTTGTAGATTGGGATCCTCACTGAAAACGATTACAGAATAAACACAAGTTAAAACAAATGAGTGATTGCAAATGGATGTTCATTACATGAGGCGTGGTTGCAAGCTAAGCTGGTCGCGGTGCGTACCGTTTGGAAGCCTTTCCCATGGCTTTTTGAAATCCTTGAGCAGCTAAACAAACATCGTTTCTATATTATTAAATAATACCACTATTTCATATCATTTAAACACCGCGACAATAATTTGTATTGATTTCACATTTACTTTCCCAAGAGATGAAAATTTTGAGAAATTTTAGTTTAATTATAAATAAGTAAAGAGGTATTATAAATTCTATGCTAGTAGGTACGTTTTCCCACAAATGTAATTGCTACTTATTTAGATCCATTCTTGACGTATGGTGATTAAGGTACTGATTCCGCTTTAATAAAGAAGGTGTACTCACGATTCTGTTTGCCTCGCCTTTTCAGCTAAGAAAGCGGCTTGCTGAGCGAGTGTGCTGATGGTTAGGGAGTTCTGTCGCAGGCCGAGCGTCAAAGCCGGCCGTTGATGCTCACTCCGGCGGCCCGACGAAAACCTTGTTAAGCTCTTTGAAGATTCATCGCGTCTCATTCTCGACTCAACAGCTCTGGAAGGCAATAAAATAGAATGTTATGGAATTGGGGACGAATGACACTTCGTTTACCGTTATCTATTAATCGACTTATACCTAGGAACAATCGTACAGTATGCCTAGTATAATTTTGTAAAGTATGAGTAGAGGTCCCAATCAAAAGTTTGATAATGTATTTGCAGCATTACTCAACGGCTTTGAAAAGTTCAGAAATAGAACCATGGGTTATGATACAGTTGATTTGGTTATCCACCCTTTAAAATTGTTTAATGGTGTCAATATACCTAAAGAATGTATTGATCGAAGATCATTTTAACTCCAAATGTATACTATGTTTTTATATAAGACGCTAATATACGTCACGTTTAAATGTATTCCATAGAGCTGTAGTCAATCGCGGAAAAATACTAAAAGAATCTCAAATGGTGATGTTTAGGGCTCAATATCCAAATAAATTTGAAACAAGCACTGGACTTAGTGAGTTTCTTACCTTATCTGTTTACATAATAACGATTGGTTCTAGTTGCAGGTTTTCTCTAGTTAATTTCATTGAAAAATATTTAATTTCTTTCATTGTATAGCCAAAACGTCACCAATGCCAAAGAAGACATATAGAAAAGCAGTGTTATGACAAGTAGAGGTAATTCTGTCAATTTTTTATCTTCTAAATGAACATTGTAATTTTTAAAATGAGACTGTATGCGATCTTAAGCTAGGTCACATAATATTATTTGCGCAGTTATTACGAATCTAGATGAAAGGGTTAAATTGCGGTTTCATCCGAAATTGGCAATATTGGGAATCATATACGTATTGGCAGAAATAAAAGGATCAAGGGATGAAATCAAATTACTCAACGAATATAATAAAGCGTAGTACGTAGTATATAGACAAGCGTAATTAGAATAGAATAGAATAGAAAATATTTATTCCCAAAAAGTAATACAATACAGTAGATGGTACAAAATAACAGTTCACATTATTAACATTAGTTAATAGTTAAGTGTCTTACAAGTGTACAACTATCACAATCAAGCTTAGCAGGTCAGAGGTGGACGTTGGACCAGATACGTTGAGGTAAGTACAACTTCCCAATTCCAAAATTTCATATGAAAATAATCTTATAATCGAATCGAATTCGAACCCGAGACCTCATTATGAAGCTAATAATTAGATCAAAGATATAATCACATATGTACGAGATTTGTACATATCTATAAAACTGCGATTTCAGGATCGATTGTCGTGCCTCCAACAGTTTCAGCGTAGCTGCATTGCGGTACCAAGCCCAGTACGCTAGACGTTCAACCCATTAAAATTATATGCAGCAATTAATCAAATCAAATCAAATCAAATCGTTTATTTGCATAATTGCGTGTACAAAGATAATATAAGATTACAATTGGTCCCAACGCATTATACCTTTTTAGGCATGCAAATTATAATTAAAATATTAATAAAGTCCAATTTATCAAAAGGAACCTTTTACAGCTATATTCTTTACAATTTAAAATATAAAAAGCAGAAATAATAATAGAATAAAAATAAAAAATAAAATAAAAAATCATTACAATGTCACAAAAATACAATAAAATCAAATGTCATCGTTTAAATAGTCGCTAATACAATAATAACATTTATTTGTCAGATATTTCTTTATGTCTCGTTTAAATATATTTATATTTGCCTGACTCTTTATATAGTCAGGAAGGTGATTAAATATTACTGGCGCCATACCAATAACACTTTTCCTTAACAGAGTAGTTTTGCCGTTAAATGTACCCACTCTATTCATATCATTTAATCGTCTGCTTTTGAGCTTTGGGAACAGGTTAATGTTGTTTTT
>LQNK01003301.1:41176-53457 GCA_001586405.1 Phoebis sennae
GGTCTATATGAATTAAGTTCATCTTTTTTGCCTTTTTTATATAACGGTTTTACGATAGCAATTTTGAGATCTTCTGGAAACACGCCTTTTTCTATACATGTATTAATAATGAAGCTTAAGGGTGAAGAAATGGATTGTGATACTTCTTTAACTATTTTTGTACTAATTCCATCGTAGCCTGCGCTTTTAGTGTTATTTAACGATTTAATTATTTTTGAAATGTCATGTGGTACTGTAGGTGTCATGAAAATAGATGTCAAATGATTGGTTATCTTTATGTTATTAGCATTACACTTATCACTTTTTCCAATTTGATCAACAAAATAATTATTAAATAGATTAACTATCACCTTAGGATCGTCTTCAATTTTATCGTCAATTATAATTTTAGAAATATCGTTAATTTTGTTATTATTAGTAAACTTTCTTATCAGATTCCATGTAGCCTTAGATTTGTTCTTTGAATTTAGAACATAAAAACTATTCTGAGATTTTCTAGTAAGTCTTATTACTTTCTTTAAACGGGCAGAGTACATTCTTAGTTCGTTCTTAGAGTTTTCGCATCGTTTGATTCTATGTTTCCAGAGAAGTTTTCTTTTTTTCTTGCAGCAATTTTTAATTCCTTTCGAAAGCCATCTGGGGCGTTTATTGAAACTTATTTTGCATATTATCCAGGGGAAGCATAGATTGTAAAATAATATGAAGGAATCCCGAAATTGATAGAAACTTTCATTTGGGTCATTATTTTGATATATGTCATAAAAACTTAAGCTATTCATACAATTTTTAAATTTATCAATGTTTTCCTGGTGGTAATCTCTACGCCGCACCAAATAGTACTTAGGGGTTGGAATTTTTTTCGGAACCGTTAATAATTGCGCCGTATGATCCGATAAGCCTAGATCCAAAATATGAGCAGTGCTTCCTGGGATATTATGTGCAACATTATCGATACAAGATTTGCTAACTAAACGGGTCGGTTCTTTAATTGACAAAGATAAGTTGTTATTCCATAATATACCTTCAAATTCTTGGGTAGTATTGTTTCTCTTTATTACATCTATGTTAAAATCACCACATAGAATGACCTGCATGTTTGCGTTATTAGTGCATTTTTTTAAGATAAGATCAAGCTGTTTAAAGAATATCTGTAACTTTTCAGAGTTTCCACTTGGAGGTCGGTAAATGCATATAATGATTATTTTTTGATGCAGTAGTTTTATTGCGGAACATTCAATGATACTTGAGATGCTTAAAGAATCTATATCAGGGAGTGGTTGGAAGCTGTGACAGTTCTTAATGATTATACAAGAGCCTCCGTGTCTACTTGTACGTGCGAAACTTGCTGCTAATATGTAGTTTTCTAAGTAGAATAAGTCATAGTCTTCCTGAATCATATTGTGCTCAGTCACACACAACACATCAACAATATCACACTTACGGTTTAAATTATTGTTGCAATTAAATTTCTCTGTCAACTCATCCAACTCGGAATATAAAAGATCTGATTTATTTAATAGGCCATTTATGTTCTGATGTAAAATGAAAATATCATAAAATTCGAAATAAATTATTACTATTTGATGGTGTATCAATATCATCAAAATTATCATCTTTAATTGGTGTTACACATTGCCCATTAAATAAGTCAGTTTGAGTACATTTGTCAATCAATTTACCTATACGCTTAATTTTATTATTATGTACACAGTTATTGATATAATTTTCATATTTTAATTTATAATTTATTCTAAGTATATCCCTTAATAAGAATCTACATTGGTTCAAGGTAAATTTATTTTTATTAGGTATATATTTACTGTAATCCATATCAACAAAATGTGCATTTTTATACATATTGCAAGCATGACGCAAGAGATTGTTTAGGCTCAATTCATTTAAAGTCTTATTCCATGGTATTTCAGACAAAAGTACATTAGTATGTTGCATTTGATTAAGAAAATGACCTACACTTATTTTGCCGTTTGGTGTCCGGCTTTAGAATAGCACCAACCCAATGCAAAGACTAGGGTGTCGTAAGAGCCGACTAAGGTCCTATAAAACAAGCGTATTCTTACCTTAACCGCCTTGTTTTAAAGGGGGGATAGGCCTCTAAGCATTGGATTGCAACCTATCTAGGAGATGGAAAACTCTAAACAAACCCGGAACGGTGTCTCCGTTAGGCGCGATTCAGGTCTTACCTGAAATATGCGGCAGATACCTGCAGCCGAACTAGCTCCACACGTATAGGCTTGCCTTTCCTGTGGAGACAGCTAGTAAGGCCGAGAGGGTAACGCAGGCCTTGGGCAACCCTGCGCTTCCTAAATTCCGTCCCAGGCGGTGTAATGTCTGTGGAGAGGCACTCCACCCATGTCAGCTACGCTGCATGGATATCAACACGGAAAATGGCAGTTACCAGTTATAAGCTCGCGCAAATGGACGTAAGTGCGGGCGCTAGGGGCCATTTTTGACAGTGGGAGGGTCCATCGAAGGCCCATCGTTCGATTACCGCCCGCTTAAAGCCGGGCAGCCCCCGGACAGTAAGGTATCGATCCGTCCCGATGCTGGTCTGCTCCTTTGGGGTGTTGGGAGCAGTAGTTTATAACTATATGACTAGTTTCGTTACATATCACACCTACCAAGGATATAAAGCAGTTAAGAAAAAATGTGCCCCACCAATCCATGCGCATTGCAACATGGAACGTCCGTACTATGAGGACGGGCCTCCCGGACATCTGTGGAGATCAACATCAACATACACATTGCACCTACGATCTACGCAAAACTGCTATAATTGATGCAGAGCTAAACAGGCTTAATATCAGGATATGTGCATTACAGGAGACCAGGTTACCCGACGAAGGTTCATTACGTGAATCTATGTACACATTTTTCTGGAAAGGAAAAGACCTAACTGATATTCGTGAGCATGGAGTTGGTTTTGCGGTCCGGAATGACTTACTTTCTACAATTGAGAGCATTCGTGGAGTTTCGGAACGCATAATGATCTTAAGACTCAGCAGTAGCTTTGGTTTTGCTACCTTCATTTCTGCCTATGCTCCGACATTAACATCTTCCGGTGAGTCAAAGGACCAATTTTATAATCAACTGGACGAAGTAGTCAAGAATGTCAGTAGCGGTGATCGCCTATACATTCTTGGTGACTTCAATGCTCGCGTGGGCCGGGACTTTAGTACTTGGCCTAACTGTATTGGTTACCATGGCGTTGGCAATATCAATGAAAACGGCCAGCGCTTATTAGAGTTTTGCTCTGACCATCAACTCTGCGTAACCAATACGTATTTTAAGGGCAGAATGTCACGAAGAGTCTCTTGGAAGCACCCGCGGTCGGGCCACTGGCATCAACTGGATGTAGTACTTTCAAGAACGAGAGATCTTCGCGAAACATTACATACACGCACCTTCCACAGCGCTGAATGTGATACTGATCACTCCTTAGTAGTGGCGCGAATAGCTATTTCCCTGAAAAAGATTCATACTAGCAGAATGCCCGGTAAAAGAAAAATAAATCTTTCTAATACCAGGATTAGCCAAAACGTCCGAAAATTTGAGGATATAGTTGCTGCTGAGCTCGGATCATGGGACGCTCATGCGCCCTTAAATGTTGCGTGGGACAATGACAAAAAACTCTTGACTGATGGAGCCGCTGATGCTTTTGGCTACACATCGGTAAAGTCTCAAGACTGGTTCGTTGAGAACATTGAACAACTCCAGCCACTCATAGACTCTAAGCGCAAAGCTGCACTAAAGCACCGCCTCAATCCTTGCCCAGATAGTAAAGAAATGCTACGAACAACCAAAGCTACACTTCAGCGAAGTGCACGATACTATTCGAACTTGTATTGGACAAATCTCGGCCGCAAAATCCAGGCGTGTGCCGATATTGGTAATATCGGCGGTGTTTATGAAGGTATCAAACAGGCCCTTGGACCTGTCCCAAAGAAGACAGCTCCCTTAAAGGGCACTGATGGTACCATAATCTCTGATTGCCAAAAACAACTTGACCGATGGGTCGAGCATTACACCGATCTCTATTCACGTCCTATAGATATAGAACCAGATGTTGTACACGGCTTGCCGAAATTGGATGAATGGACTGAATTAGACGACTTACCCTCAATGAGCGAATTCGAGAAGGCAATCAATCAACTTAAATGTGGCAAGAGTCCCGGTGGTGATGGAACCCTAGCCGAGATAATTAAGCTCTTATGCGTAAGACCTGCTTTGTACAACCTACTGTGTAAGTGTTGGGATACAGGTGAGATACCACAAGATATGCGTGACGCTGACATTGTTACGATATACAAAGGGAAAGGTGACCGCGGCGACTGCAACTGCTACCGTGGCATTTCTCTTTTGAGTGTAGTAGGCAAGCTTTTTGGTCGAGTCGTCCAGTCTAGACTCCAAAAGCTTGCAGATCGCGTCTACCCAGAATCACAATGTGGATTTCGACCACATCGTTCCACAATTGACATGATCTTCACGCTCCGCCAGATTCAGGAGAAGTGTAGAGAACAGAAAACCCCCCTGTTTATTGCGTTCGTCGATCTTAATAAGGCCTTCGATACCGTAAGCAGGGAGGGGTTGTACTGTATGCTAGAGAGTATTGGATGTCCACCTAAACTTCTTAACCTTGTTAAATCGTTTCACCAGAATATGCATGGTGTAGTAGTCTTTAACGGCAGATCATCTGAGCCGTTTAAGGTTTCTAGAGGTGTACGACAGGGATGTGTTCTGGCTCCTACGTTGTTCGGAATATATTTCTCCCTCTTGTTGCGGACGGCATTTGGGGATGATCAACAGGGTATTCATTTGCATACAAGAGCTGATGGAAGAATGTTCAACATCTCTCTCCTTAAATCAAAAAGGAACCGTGAAGATATATTCGTTGATAACCTACTATTCGCTGATGATGCAGCATTTATGGCCAACTCCTCGTTTGAACTCCAATTAATGTTGGACAAATTTTCAATGGCCTGCTCTCAATTTGCTATGTCTATTAATACCAAAAAGACTGTTATAATGTCGCAAGGGGATCTTCAGAGTTCAATTATATCTCACAATGGCGCACCCCTGGAGCAAGTTGACAGGTTTTGTTATCTAGGATCCACTGTGTCGAACAATCTCTCGTTAAACGCAGAGATTGATATACGTATCGGCAAAGCAGCGACCATGTTTGGAAAGCTCATGGCTAGAGTATGGAATAATAAATATTTAACAATAAAGACCAAGATGGCAGTTTTCCAAGCATCCATCCTAAGCATACTCTTGTACGGAGCTGAAACTTGGACAACTTATGCGAAGCAAGAACGTAGGATAAACGCCTTTTACATGCGGTGCTTGCGTAAGATCCTAAATATAACTTGGCGGGATAGGGTTACAAATGAGAGGGTTTTAGAAATTTCACAGCTGCCTAGCCTAACCACTCTTCTCAAACAGAAACGCTTGCGTTGGCTAGGGCATGTGTTTAGGATGGCACCTTCTCGATTGCCACGCCGTGTTCTGCTGGGTGCAATAGCAAACGCAAAAAGAGACGTTGGAAGGCCTCTACTTCGCTATAAAGACTGTGCGAAGCGAGACATGATTTCGTTCAATATTGACCACCAGAATTGGGAGAGAGTTGCCGAAAATCGCTCACAATGGCGAAAACTTCTCACCGAGGGTCGTAAACGATGTGATGAAGCTTGGTTCCGGGTACTAAATGACAGGAGAAATAACCGAAACCAACACTGCACAGCATCAACATCTGCAAATTTCTCCTGCCAAGCCTGTGGCAGAACATGTCGCTCTCGCATTGGTTTGCAAAGCCATCAAAAACACTGTTCCTTACATCTGCAGTGATCTATCAGACATTACACCACAATCGTCTGCAATAGACGCAAGGGCCTATGATGGACTAGTGTCATTGACTCCACCTAATATAATTACATAATCGTTGATGCCTAATTTTTTTAGTGTATCGAGAGATGTGTTTACAACATTATCAAGTTTTGCTCCAGATTTCCAAAAGCTTTGGACGATGAATCGATCTCCCAAAGCATGTTGGAGAAGTTTTTGTGTATTTTTGCTTTGCTGATCGCCAAGTATGATAACTTTAAATTTTAGACTATTGGTTTTACACTCTTCGTCACATTTAATTATGGGACTGGTATCCTCAGTACGTATAGGTTCATCACGCCGTGCTATGTCCGTGTTATGCAATTCTAACTCTGGAATTTCTTCACCTTGGTCACTACAATTTTTCGGCTCTACTGTAATTTGATCATTATTAGTTTGTTCTGTACTTTGATTTGTGTCATTGTCTAATAAATTCATTTTAGTGATTAAATTTATGGACGGAGAATTATCAAATTGATTTCTGTTATAATCGTGAATTTTAGTGCGCTTTCGCTTTCTAGTCGATGATATTGAGTATATTTTTTCCGTGTTTTCAATATTCTTGTACATCTCAATCACCTTATTGCATTTTTGTAATTCATTTTTTAAGCTTATTATTTCCAAACTCAAATTATCAATCTCATTATTGGCTGATAAAAGATCCGACGTAAGTTGATTAATTTGTTTCTTATGATAATGGCATTCGCTATCATTTAAAGATGTATTTGGAAGACTTGCCATACTGGTATCAAAAATATTTGATTGAGAAACATTATTTAATGAAGTAGAGCGAATAATTTTACGCAGCGTAACATAATTGGTATCCATTCTCGATTTGTAATATACTCTTATGTTTCGTTATTATTATTCATTTATGCCAATAATTTTTCATTTCCTTCTTATACAATACAATATGAATTTTATTCTTGAAGAAAAAAAAAAAAATAAAAATATTACTTCATCATTAGTTTACTTCAGATTTCATTCAACTGAATATCCAATATAAAACAAAATCGAAGGAAAAAAAAAAAATAATAATAATAGTAATTCTTCGAGGAGGTCTCTGAGGCTTGAACCCCGACTCTCCGGATCTTGAAGACCTCTGAACGCCTTACGGTGCCAATCGTGTCGTAATTATTGTAGTAAAATTAACGATATTACTTTGCCTCAAAACGGCCGTTAAGCATTCAAGGACGAATCAATCATAACAGGTCATTAGAGAACAAAGAAATGTTGCACTCAATTAGTTTTACGGAATTTTATCACTGCACTTCCGAGTTTTTAGTTTCTGACACTTAATTATTGTTAGTTTAAATGAGTTTTATCATCACTTATTTATTTATTATTGTTTATCTTACTGTTTTGGATAGAAAATTGTTCATATTTAGATTTTTAATTTATGACACTGATATGGTACATTTATTTACGAACTAACAATTACACACTTTTTTTAAAGTATAATAATTATGTTTATGCACTTTTTATTGTATATACTACACTAAAACTATTTTAATTAATTTTATAATACGGAGCCGATACTGATCGTGGCGACGGCAGCGCCACCCCGTTCAATCTTCGTTTAGTTTCGTTTAATCTTCGTTAATTTGACTGAAGTAATGGCTTTAGATTATTATTATACAAACATAGGTATATATACTTTTAAGAGGGCATATGTCACAAACCAGTATATTTTTAAAAGTAGTAAAAACAAAATATAGTTTGAACTGCCACTGAATAGTTACTTTACAACAGTTATTAATTTTTGCAATATTGATAATTAGCTGTGCCTCGCGGTTTCACCCGCGTATATTCCCTTGAGATTTCCGGGAAAGATGTTATCCTATGTTCTTTCTGGGGTTTCAATCTCTCTCTACAAGGTTTCATCCCAATCGGTTCGGTGGTTTCGTGAAGAAGAGACAAACAAACCAACAGATTGTAGAGTTAATTTCGCATTTCTAATATAAAGAAAGTAAAAGTGAGTAAAGTAAGTATAGATGAAATGAAATTAATATTCTTTATTGAGTACAAGTACAGAAATATAATATAGTTACAAAAATTTACAAAACAAAAGATGGCTTTATTAATGAATTATTTTATAAACACGTTACTTTTTTGGTTTAATTTAGAGCATGAACACAGTAGCCCTCTTGAAATATATTTATGAGTAATTATCTTGTAATCTGAACAAATATTGGATTAAGATGCGGTAGACACTTGTTTGTTATCGGTCAAATCATTGTAATAGAAAATAATTTCAAGTACGTGTTATTCCATTAAAATTCAGTGATTTTCATATTTCGCAGTGACAAAAGTTTCTTATGAGTTAAACAATTTTAAAGAGAGTTGAGAGATGCTACGGTATCTAAGTTTAGATTGTGAAATATAGTCGATATCCAAAATGGAAACTTCACATTTTTAAAGATGACGTCAAACTTATAAAATCGGAAAAAATATTTTGTAACGTTTAATAGTGTTAAGATCAAGTTGTTTTAGATAGTTTTCGGATAGTTAATACCTAGTGCGAAATAGGAATAATGTAGTAACTTTCAAAATATTATTGTTAATTTCAAAAATTCAGGGCGTATTTTTGTGTTTTACTATGTATATTATATCGCTTAGTTGAAACACAGGATTATACAAAACCTTAAAGTAAAGTAATACAAGTTCAAAGCCCTGAAAGGTAATAGCGTGAAATGCGACAAACCGATATTTATTCTGAGGTTGTCGACCCAGGCAAAATGTGTAAATTATAAGATTATATCTTGGGTCCATTAAATTGCAATAATTTGTCTTAATCTTTCAAGTTTTCACACATTATTTAATCACATGGCCCTCTACCATAATTTTATCTAAAGACCTTCGAAAAGAAAATAAAACAAAATATATAGAAAGGAATGTACATTACATAATACAACAGGTCAATGAAATGGTCAGAGTATTAATATCGAGTATACTTTATCAAGTTGAAGACAGCTCGCAATGCCATACCGGACAACGAGACGGTAGACGTATTATTTTCGTTAACTTTGAATTAGCTCAAGGGCCTGCCAATTCAGAGTGTCTCGATATAATAGGACACCGTCACAAGCCAAAAGCATATGCCAGTCCAATATCTATTATTATAATTAATTTGCCGTACAATAATGTTCTCTATTACAAAGGGTTGGGGCAGACAGGTGGTGATTGTGCAATGTCTGTTGACGTCACGGTTATATAAAATTTTGTTTTTGTCGTGACGTCGGCATGGCGCAGGGTGGCTTTGTACCGGAAGCGTCTTACATCGGCATTCAGTCATACGATTTATATCAGGCTGACCATGCTCTATTCTTATGATTTAGACATGGAGTTTCATCCAGCTGTTACAAGTTTATACTCCCTTATTAGAAATTCACTGCGTAAATACTATTTAAAGCCTTTCGGGAACGAATAATGAGGATCTTTAACTCAATTGGAAAATTATAAGTCCCAACTAAGTAGGTATTCTGAAATCGAATTAATAGTCTTCTTATAGAGTAAAAGATAATTGGCAAATATTCCTTTTTTTCGAAACATTAAATGGTAAAAATACTTTTAAATTGTTTTATTTCCTTTGTTTACAATATATCAACCACTGTCTGCCCTGCTAGAGTACATAGGGTGCATTCCGCTTATTTGCATTTGAAATCTTGATCTAGCTGATGAATGGACTGCGATTAAACCGATACGACGCGAAGGAACGGCATTGAATTGCAAATTGCTAGCCGTAAGCTCTTTGAGGTTTACGTAGTCAACTTGACTTGACGGTACGTCAACGTAGTTACTTAATAACAATATAAAGAATATATTATTTTTATGAAATTACAAAATCGTAACCTAGAAAAAAATTCTTCAGTCTTGAAACTTTAAAGTAGATAACGTAGCATTCGAATGGTGAAAGAATTTTTAAAATCGGTCTAGTAGTTTTTGAGCCTATTTATTACAAACAAAACAACTAAAAAATAAAACATGATAAGTATTCGTTTTTACTTAATTGTGAGTGCTCTTGAAAGAGAGTGTACCCGACCTTATACATATGGGGTGGATGTTTAATCCGTTTCACTGATTAATTTTTATTTAGAGGCTAGTATCAGGATTCTATACCCTGCCAGACTGAGACATTTTTATCACGTCTCCACTGGGAATCGAACCCAGGAACGAGCGTACGCCTAACGCGCTAACCATTGAACCAACTAGACGATTATTATAAACATGTATTACAAGCAGATTTGCCTAGATATAAATATTAAACTAATGTAATAGATTCGTTCTTATGTGATTATAAAAGAAGTTAACATGCCAATGCATAATAGCCAAGGTAGAATTGGAATGAAGCTTTCGTAACTTTTGACTGAATTGTCCACAGTGCAGTCAGCATATGCAATTAAAGTCATAATAGATATATATTACGGTCAGGAGTATGAATTTATTTAACTATCGGTGACAGAGACATCAATAAAACAGGCCTACTGTATATATGTACAGCAATACAGAAGGGTTATCAACCTCAATCAGATTGATATCAAAATGGCACAGTAATATAGAATCGTGAATTAGAACGAAAAATGTACATGTATGCATTTTTTTTGGTTCGTTCGTTCGTTCGTTTCAGCCTAAGACGGTCATGACAAAACATTCCTTTTTTATTCCAGAATATAATGGAAATATAAAACACTCATATTTTCACTCCCATATATCCATTTAACCTTTGCATTTAACGCATTAAAATGTTCAAATTCAACGTATTCATATTAAGAAAGCAGCATTTCGACTTACCAGTTAAAGTTGCTTTATTGAAAAATTGCTTTCAACCCGTTAAGAGGACGCTTTAAGCTCATGATTTCATGAATATTAATAGCGGGACGTTGAAATGCTCGCAATTTTGCATTTTTTAACATTAGAAAATAATATTATAGGTATATATGGAATTTTATACATGAATGTGTAAGAATCGTACCGGAAAAAGGTTGCATAAGTGTAAAATGACCCTTAAACTTTGTTAATTATAAAGTATATTATGTTCGTGAGCTTAAAGTAAATATAATACATAAGTAACGTTACTTAAAAAAATAAATTAGAACCGTTTTGCTCACACTAAAAAGTAGAAAAGAACTTTTATTTTATATTTTTAATCATGCAAAGTCGATTCCATTATCCATTTTCAATTTAATTTAACAAAATTATGCACTTGTTTTGTGTTCCGCGATCTGAACGTAGATTTTATATTATACCCAAATTAAGTCAGGCAAACAGCAAGTACATAATAAAGAGAACATAGATCAATATTACATAATATTCGGTCGTAAAGTCGACTGGCGCGGCAACGCGACGCCACCCTGTATCCAAGCGGGGTTCAACCTGAATGCATATTCTTGGGTAATTCCCCGCTTCTACTATCTATGGTAATTCCAGTGCAAATGGCGTGTTGACACATTTTTGTATCGACTCTTTGATGTATGCAGAAGTCGAAACTAGAAAATAAAGCCGCTAAAATTTTGAAAACGTAGCTCTAGAAAACATAGCGCCGGGAAACTTCGTTAGCTACCCACGCGGCGTCAGTTTTGATATGTTCAGTGGTTAATTTATTTGTAAGAAATTGTACTAATGTTATCAAAGTATTCTGATTTTCAATACAGTTTCAATTTGATCTCTGTTCAAATTCGTACCAAAAATACAAAATATTTATGTGTATGTTAGATGTGTGTGTCAGATGTAGCAATCTACGATAAGTATATTTTATCCCAAGCAACCTAAACTCAAAACTTTTCTATCATTGTTAGAATATTTTTTCTTCATATTTACCGCTTCGTTTGTCTCGGGTCTAAGTGACGTGTGATATGGCGAAGAGCTCACAGTATTCAAATGTTTATATAAGTATTTATTTGTTTTTAATTTTAACAGGGATTGAGTCGGGGATGGTTATTGGTTATACATGAACTGGGTCATGCTTACACATGAGCGTACGACTTTATATAGGTAAATAATATCAATGATATAAGTTGATGGCCGTAGACAGACTTCGATTTAAGATAATTTAGGGCAAAGGCACTTTAGGGTTGGGTGTTGTATAAACTCTATTTCTCCCTGTGGCAAGATTTATACTTCCTTTTTTTGTCTGTTATATAATAAAATATTATCTTATTTTTTAAATATGGGTAATCTACTAAAAATTGTATGATAATAAAAGTTCCTTTCGGCTGATTGTTCTATGGAGCGGCCTTTGGCCTAAAAATTTTTTTGTATACAGTTTGGTTAGGCACCATTATCATTCAATTAATGACTCGCAAATATGCCATTTGAATATGCGCGCGAAATGGTATATATTCTGTCTCCACCAATCCCGGCCCTGTGTTGCCTTGAAGCGTCAA
>LQNK01003301.1:54544-72019 GCA_001586405.1 Phoebis sennae
TGTACTAATGTTATCAAAGTATTCTAATTTTCAAGACAGTTTTAATATGATCTCTATTCTCTGTTCAATTTCGTGACAGAAATATAAAATATTTATCTGTACTTGATCATATTAAGCAATCTACGACAAGTATATTTTGTCCCAAGCAACCTTGACTCAAAACTTTTCTATCATTGTTAGAATATCTTTTTATCTTTTTACTTCGCTTACCGCTTCGTTTGTCTTAAGTGACGTGTGATATGGCTAAGAGCTCACAGTATTCAAATGTTTATTTAAGTATTTATTTGTTTTAAATTTTAACAGGGATTGAGGCGGGGATGGTTATACGTGAACTGGGTCATGCTTACACATGAGCGTACGACTTTTTATAGGTTAATAATCAATGATATAAGTCGATGACCGTAGACAGACTTCAATTTGAGATAATTTAGGGAAAATAAATTATATTTGCTATTTTTTGGCTGTTATATAATAAAATATTATCTTATTTTTTAAATATAGTTAATCTACTAAAAATTGTATGATAATAAAAGTTCCTTTCGCCTGACTGTTCTACGGAGCGTCCTTTGGCCTAAAAATTTTATTTTATACTGTTAAAAGTACAAGATCCAATTTAATTATATTCCAAAAGAATAAATTGGTAGTGTGAGTAAATGAGTGATTTTTTGAGGTTGGTGACCTTTTCTGCTTAAATTTGGCATCTTTTCAGAATCTTATTAAGTACTTAAGATGCAAACGATGCACTATACTTACACATAGGAATATGTTTTTTTATTTTTTTAAGAATTAGGCTTGATTATAATGTGATAATTTTTATATTTACTAATCCTTATCGTTATTAACATTACCTTTATAAAAATTATAAATGCGAAAGTAAATCTATCTGTCTCGTAGTCACAATATCTGGCAAGCGGAAAATTGGACGTAGAAAAACATCCTGGCTCAGAAATATCCGTGAATGGACGGGTATCAAGACTGTTGAGCAGCTGTTCCGGCTTGCCATGGACAAAAAACTATACAAGGAGCTGACTGCCAACCTTCAGTGATTGGAGAGGCACTACACGACGACGACAGATATTTTTTTAAATCCCGAACTAGGACTAATAATTTTTATCCCAGAAACGGGACATGGCCGCGGGACACAGTATAAAATAAAACTTTAATAGGTATCTATCTAAAATTGCAAGTGTAATTGTGTTAAAGAAGTTGTCGTATCACAAATTTACGAATTACTTATGTACCAACCGATCTGCAAGAACTTCTGCGTAAGTAGGAATATATTCTAATAATTAATTTTAATATATAATATCTAATGTTAGACGTTTTAATCAATATTATGAACACTTTGACGTGACTGAAATAAATATTTGTTTTTACTTTTAATAGGTATGAAATTTTTTCTAAATTCAATTCAGATTTTTAGATATTGAATCACCATATCTATATGTTTTCTGTAAATGATATAATATATTGATACAATTGTTAAATCCATATTAGATGAGCACTGGAATATAGTTTATAGGCAATTTCAGTAGGTACATATGTTTTTGGTTTAGGCATCGTGAGTCGCACTCAATCCACTCCATAAAATGAGGGAGTTTATTATTCACTTTCAAGGAGTTAAATAGGTTTTGTTAAACCAAATCTCAAGTTTTTAGTTAGCGACAAAGTTGTGTAAAAATCGATCGTCGGAAAAGAGCAATGTTTAAGATTCTTTGGATTTCTGCCAATATTCAAGTTAAATGCCTAACTTTAAGCGTCCACTTAACGAGACCACACACACTTAGGGCGAAGCACACTTGAGATAGATTTTTCACATAAATTGATTCTTAACTATTATAACGAGTTAATTAAAGTTGTAATCAAAATTTAAACATTACCTAGTATACTGTAGAAATTATTATCCCGACAAAACAAATTTGTAGTAAGGTGACAACAGAGTTTCGTAATTACTTCCTTCATAAGGAACGTTGCTAGTTTCCGAACGTGATTGGCGCGAAAATTTTCAATGTTGCGCGGGAAAACAGGGTTAAAATTGCGGACGTTTAGGGGACGTCAACCCTGCGCGAAACTTGGCAGCTTACTGCTACTGGGTAGTTTTTGGCAAGATATACTTGTACTAAGCAATGCGGTATGTACTAGTACGCGATATTATCTGGCTGATATACTTAACTTTTCTCATACTTACGACTGACCTACTCACAATGTAGGATGAAAAATGTTTGCGCCGTGACTCGCGATCCGCATTTCAATATAATCTTTTAAAGGAAATACTTACATTTCATAGATTTTTATCTCGAAGCGGTCAATTGTGTACCTATATGTGGTGTTTATAATATAGTAAGTATTTATTTTCATTCAAAAAGCCTTACTCAGTATGGAATGTAAATTCAATAAAAAATACATGTGTTTTAATAGTATTTTCCCATTATATTATTTTTAATTAAATCCACTATTTAAAATAGCGGTTCATTATTATCCACGTAAATCTAGTCGGTCACTTTAAAAGCAATATTGTTCTGCAAACGTTTTTTTTTAATCTATAGATAACTATAGAAATTCAAGCTCGCTTTGCCAACTTAATGTACGTAAAAACACTGCGCACATCCTTTTAAGTCAGCAGCATGCACCTCAAATAACTAATTTAACAAGCGGTTAAATCTGGTTCACATCGGTTGATTAGTTATTTCACTGCCAAGGAAATCTATGAAAAGCAACTGTATGATAGATATATGAATGTGAGCCAATTATTGGGGAGTTATTTCGCTTCTTATTTAGCACAATTTTGTTCCATGTCGCCTTCTGAGAATTCATGTTACACCCACGTCTGTATTCTTACGTTGGTATCAAATTCCGATGAATAGTAAAACGCAATTGACTAATAGAGCGGAGAATTTAGTAAGAAAATACTATAAGTGGCAGTTAGGAAGCGAAAATTCTCATATAAGAAGTCATTTTGCAACTAAATTAATTGATTACACACACATTTGAAAACACTTCACTAGTTCTACATTCGTATACGAAATACACGTTCAATTCAACAACGTTCTAAAAGTGCCTCGACAGAAGCCAATTTGGAAAATAAACGTTTTGACTTTCACTTTGAATGTGGAAGAATTGAAGTGTTTTAATGTACAAATTAATCAAGATGCAGTTCCATCAAGAGGTAACGGTACAAAATATAAATTAACTAATTTAATTGTTTAAAATTATAATGAAACACAGTAATAATTATCATTTAATTTATTTCCAGTCAAGTACGACCTGTATTTATACAAAATAATATTACAGACGGCAAAATATTATAGAAATTTCGCAAACTCTCATCACAGCATTTATTTCACACGAACCAACTAAAGGCTTACATTGTTCAAAGAAAAATTACATATATTATAGTCTGTTTAATGTGCTTTATTTTCTTAATTTGGTCTCACACAATAAAAAAACAAAAAAGTCATTTATATTGAAATTATTATTATGAATGAATTGTTTGATGAGCGCAAATATTAATTGATTTTTAAACAATATAAAAAAGAACAATGCAAGCTTTAGATTTACAAGAACACACTTAAAACTAAGCATTTAACTACGCTTGGGCGTAAGGAAGTACTAACATTCACATTTTGTGCTAAATCTAGACCTTATATTACAAAGATATTTAAACGCTAAATTATATATTAATTTTAAAGAAAAGTGATTTCGAATTTTCAGTTTTTTTCTAATAGAACTAAGCGTATTACAAAATTATTCTCTTTTTTTATTTCACTGTAAATTTTGTTTCGATTTATAGAATTATATTACGTTACGTAAATAATCAAAATAATAAAATTAACATCTAATGTGCAAATTTAAAAAGCCTCAAACGGCTGTATACTGGAGCCGAAATTTAATTTGGATATTTAAACATTAAATAAAAAAATAACCCTATTTAATAAAATACAGTTATTATACACAGGCGACATAGCTTAGGCATTTTTTGACAGAAAACACCATATTTACGAAACAGTAGGATATAAAATTATGTTACGATTTTTTTTATTCACAACAGACGCGGATAAAAAATCTTTTAAATAAATTCTTGCGTAAACAAATTATTCAAGGATAGAAACAAATTATCAAGGAATAAATCAATGTACAAATAATAGAATTTATTACACTATGAGCACTAGAAATTTTATTGCACTTAAATTATAAATATTTGGACGACATTACTAGAAAGTAATAATTTTTGGTGCGCATAGATGAAACCACTAGCTTTCTCATTAACATAATATTTAATTTTATAGTTGGGTCACGTAAGGTTTTGTTAAAGCAATCTAGTTTTGTGCATATTTAAAGACTTAAGTTTTAACATTTATCTATAAATTTTTAGAAAAGAATAAACAAAAAAAAAAAATTCAAAATTTTAGTTTCTTTCAAACCAAAGTAAGGGAATTTTTTAATCAGATCGTAATCTAGCCTAATAAAAATCAATTAAACTTGTTAAAATTTTCTAATAAAACATTAAAAGGTTGGATGCACTATAGGAATTTTTGATCTAATGAAATTACAAAATGACCCAACTGTAAAACGAAGATCTAAAGATCTATAAAACATAAAATTATATTTATTTAAGGGTACACAGATTTTAATAATCTACATACAACATTAACACGATCCAACTGTTTATAAGAAACAAGAAATTAAACTAATTAATATTTAACACTAGCCCAATTAAATATATACAAATAAACCTAAAAAAATATTTACATACATCTAAAGGAAATTATCTGCGAATATAATAGGAAGTCGATAAAAATAAATTTCTTGGAAAAACAAATTTATATCAAGATCTATGAATAGAATATGACACATAGGAATATGATATATTGTAATAGACAACATATATTATATTTTTACATCACCTGGAACTAGCATATGTTTCGTCTCTTTCACGCATTCACGATGAACGTGTGACGTTGGTGAGTGCGAGCGAGACAAAATGTTGGATTTAGTAGAAGAACAGCAGTCGCTCTTGAGCCGTGCCGGAGAGCAGACGCCATCCACGTTTGATGTTCAGGTACTGGATAATAGCGCGGACACAGATGAGGATTCCTGAAATAAATGTTTACAATAAGTCAACTAATCAATATCAGAACTTTAATTTCATATGTATGATTATTTTTATGGACTTACATTTCTAAAAGCTAGACAGACATCATGCCTATGTAATGTATGCTTTTTTTTAAATAATTTTGCTAATACATTTAAATTCATACCGGTCAGAATACTAATATAATAATGCATTGGTTGATGTTATTAACTCAAATATAAATGTTTCTATCATCTACGCCAATTTTAGATACATGAATAGATTAGAACCATACTGGCCTATTTTTTTACAATATTGAGTCTATTATTCTATTCATTCCAAATGTAATATATTGAAAACCAGTGTAGCTTAAAAAAAGTTTATGATATGTGATATTAAATTATTTGAAGCTATAGGTTTTGAAAGATGTAACTTAGCTTTTAGACTCAATATTGTAAAAGATTAGGCCACTTAGGCCGGCCTCACAGATGCTGAATGTCTGAATCTGATTTCAGATCCTTAGAGGTCGACCTAAGAAATTCAAAATCTGAAAAAATCAGGATGTGTGTGGAGCAAGCCGATGATTGTATGGTATACTGGCCTTCCTAAATTAAGAATCTTAATTCAGATTCTGGAAATTCAGTATGTGTGTGGCCGGCCTTAGAAACATAGTGGCCTAATTTTTTCCAATATTCTAATTCAATTCTTTATAATTTATCTATCTAAAATTATGATTTATAAATTTATATGTAAAACTTTATATAAGTGGTCTGTGTATGTTGGTAATAATTTTTCTGTGTATGTATATCATTCTCGATGTCATAAGTTATTATTATATTGTGTTTGTAGCATTATCTCATGTATATTAAGATAGAAATTGTGATTTTTTTTTATGTATACAAACGTTGGCAAACCTAATAAATAAATAAAATTGGCGTTATCATGGCATCATTTTCAAAACTATATAAAATTCGCTCACCAAAAGCCATGATCAGCCACCACAGCCACGAGTTCTCGTGCGACGCGAGCTCGGTGGAGTGTTTCACGATGAGCGTCCACTTGGCGAGCGACAGCCCGAAGCCGGCCAGCGCGCCGTAGCGGCTCGCCACCGTGTGGCAGAAGCACATCAGCAGCAGGAAGCCGATCCAGTTGAACAGGAACGCCGCTGGAAATTTATTGAACCTTACTTTTGTGTTTATCACCATGTACGGATCTGAGTGCTCGGAAACCAAAGGGTCGGACCAGAGATGCAGATGCTAAGATGGATGTGTGGAGTAACAAGAATGGATAAGATCAGGAAAGAGTACATAAGACGGAGCCTGAAAGTAGCACCAGTGACGGAAAAATTAAGCAGTAACAGATTATCGTGGTATGGGCATGTCATGAGAAGGGAGGAAGAGCATGTAGGAAAGTATTGGATATAAATGTGGATGGAGTGAGAGGTAGAGGGAGACCGAAGAAAGTGTGGATGGATTGTGTGAATAAAGATATGAGTGTGAAAGGTGTGACTAAGGAGATGACGGCTGATAGAGGAGCATGGGAGAAAAACACATGTTGTGCCGACCCCACTTAGTGGGATAAGGGCAGGAGAAAGAAGACTTTTGTGTTTATATAAATATTATTACTGTAATGAATCGACGACCCGATTAGCGCAGTGTTCCCAGTGATCCCCACGAGTAGAAAATTTGGGTGTTTATCTATAGTAAGTATGTATTTACAAAAAAGTATGTTTAAGTATGTCTATCAGTTACCTAGTTTCCATAATATAAGCTTTGCTTAGAGCGAAGTAAAAAAAAATCCTATTCAATTAAATATATTTTATTAAACACTTTATTTTGATTGTGATTGTGTCGTTATGAATGTAAAGTATAGCATGTTTTCAAATTGTAATTATTTAATATTCTCAAAATTTTGATGTTTGAAATTTGGAATTTTGGTATGTCACTCAATTATATCCACCATAAATTATGAATAAATAAGATCAATCAATTTAAATTCGTATTTAAGTACGAAACCAAATTCGAGTCCCTTATCGATCGTAAATAGCTTTTACGCAAGGGCAAAGGTCACGAAAGTCATTATTTAGATTCATTGTTATCCATTATTCTGTTGATCGAAGGTGGCGCGACTGTAGCCTTGTACGAAAGGAAAATAGAATGCCAGATAAATACCAAATTTTACTCTTGTAGCCCATATGAAGGATATCCAGAGAGAAAGAAATGTCAAAATTATACTTTTTTTTTTATTTTACATAGTGCTTTATGAAATTGTTTGTGAATAAATTATTCAGATTTTCCTGTCGACGTCAGAGATGTTAATATTAGACTCAAACATAATTGCTAGTCATATCATATTATAATGTACCCTATAATTATTTATTATATGTATTTTTTCCTCAAAAATACTGTTCGGTATATTTTTAGCTTTTTGTTATCTTATGTTTGTGTGAACATTTGCTAGATTGTTGTTGCTAGGTAATAACCTAGTATGTTTCCAATAGGAAACATACTATGAAGATAATCAAAATCTATGTATATATTACCTTTGTAAGAATGCAACATTAATAGCCATATCTTCTGATCATATTGACCTACAAATTTAATAAATTTTATATGATAGACCCAAGATTATTTTTACAAAATTCAGCTTGATATTGTCAACCCTTGCTGAGAAAAAGGTCTAAACAAATGGACAACAGAGTCCTATATTTTTTCCTTTAGAGATACAGAAACTTAAACATTCCAAACTTACCAAAGAATGAAGTCAAGAACATGATGTCAGTGCCTAGCAAATTGTTCTCAGGGTCAAGTTGTTCAGCGCTCGGCTCCCTGGGCTCAACCGTGACAAATGCTGCGATTGTTGGGTGGGTTGTGGGCGGAAGCTGTGAACAAAATGTTTATGAAATTACATACTGCTGTATTGTGGAGGGGCTTTTATTCCTCCAATGCTATTAGGCCCTGAGGAGTGATGTTTAGATGTGGTATATATGCTAAATTGTGAAAACATTTCAACAGCGTGATTTGAGACTTGAGTTATCTATATCTATATTATCTGAGACAGTGACCATTTTATTAACAAGATCATATTTTTTTTTAATTAGCCCAGCTGTAAATAAACTATTTTCATTAGAAAAATAATGGATTAAAAATTAATGTTGTAACATAAATTTCAGACTCACATTTTAGGATTAAAATTTAAAAAAAATATTCCTACATTTTAATGCTAGTCACTCAGATGAGAATTTCAGAATCTGCCTTGATAAGTGCTACTATTCAAAGGGGTATAAGCTGATAACCACAGTAACATGCCTTCATATGAATCATTTATTATTATTACTTATTGTCATTATCATTAAATTTTTTTTTCTAGTACAAGTTAAAAACAATTAAATTTATATTTTTCCTTAAAATATAAGATTACTTGAGTCATAAAAATCTTAATCCATTAGTTAGAATAAAGTTATAAATAACTAACCTGTGGCCCCTCCCCTTCCATTTGTTTCTCACGCTGGACCTCTTCATATGTTGGCAGCTTGGAATTGGCCGCCACATCATATGGTGGAGGTGCTGAAAAATCAGCCTGTGGTGGGGGGATGTCCATGTTATCTGAAAAAAAGTGCATAGAAAATTAACTTTATCAACCACTAGGGAGTAACACTGTGCTCCGGATTCATTCCCATTCCTGTAGGACTTTCCAGATAAAAGCTAAACTATATCTTAACTTGGGTTTCAAACAATCTCTGTACAAATTTAAATCAAAATGTTGTTTCAGAGTCTTTTCAATTCAAATGAACAAACAAACAAAAAATTAAACCTTTCCTCTTTATAATATTAGTATAGATTAATTGTTATTTAAAGGCAACAAGTGAACACCAAATTTGAAGTATGGTGAACATTTAAATATATAAGGAGTTTTGATGACAACATGAAATTAATTTATTAAGAAAATACTATCTGTATTTTAGCACTTCCTAATTTATACTTTTTTGTAATAATTGTGAATACTGAGGATCACTATAAACTAAATTTATTATTTATGTTGCGTTGATATCAAGAACAAACTGCAATTTTGATGCAAAATATTAGGAACATATCCTTACTAATTCCATACAATTTTTGACAAATTTATAACAAAAATTTAATTCCTAGAATAGTTTTATCAGTTTCCTTAATGGTAATGTAGGAAATATATGAATCACAAATAATCTCATTCTGTTACAATGAAACTCATTTTATTGCTTTCAAAACAACAATTGTTATATAAATGCAATATCACACTGATGTTTATTTAATTCAATAAATGTGACCTTATACAAACGAAGGAAGTAAAAACCGATTGACATTTATGGTTTGTATTTATAATTGATTTTTAGATGGAAGTTTAAGACGGCATTCCAAGACCAAATTAGGTGTAAATCGCGACTAATTTTGAGCAATTGACTTTAGAAATCTGTTCAAATTTTTAAACATAAGATAATAATATACATACTTATATCGATATAAGTTGGAGGCATATTCGTTTCGATTGAAGAAGGCAACATCACCCGAAGGTGCGTCGGGGGACACAAATTTTCAATACGAGGTTGACTCTGTAACAATAGAATCACACTTTCACAATATGAAATAACACATTAAACGTGAACATACTTATTAAACAAACGTTTACGTAAAACCTATAATGCCACATACCATTTTCACTAAGTGGAATATAGTTTATCACTTTCTGATTTACATAAAATTTAGCAATCACTGCACATTATACAAGTTTCTCTGCTTTATGGGAGAAATGGGCCTTAGTAACGCTATTATCTATTTTGTATTAGTAATTCAACAAATCCAAATACGACCAATTTGCAAAAACTATTGATTTAAAACCACAGATGTACACGAACCGAAATCTACTTTCATATTATGGCAGTTAGTTATAGGGAACTATTTTGTATCTGTGCCTTTTGGTTTTATATTTCATGAATACTCAGGCTAGTTGACTGTTTTAATTGATCTTAAATGATTAATATTTGATCTAATATACTAAAAAAAAATATTTGACCCCTATATACCCGAACTAACGCTAAATATTTTTTGAACGAGAACGCTAGCCGGTCCTGCCTGTTGACAAGCCTAGCCGAGAAAAAAATTACTGTGACATTTGGATTTGACGTTTCCTATCTGTCATATAAGCAAACTCGAGTAGGTACTGGGAGTGTAATGTATATTTATTGTTCAATATTTAATATTTATTAATAAAAATAGTACTTGAACGTAGATTTTGTTGTGGTATGATAACTGGTCTTAAAAAATAAGATGAAGTCAGCGTTGATGGTGGCTGAAAAGCCGTCGCTCGCACAAAGTCTCGCGAACATACTGAGCAATGGCAAATGCACCACCAATAAAGGTTTGCGAATATTTGTTTAAAATAATTGTTAATGCATTTTTATCAGTGGTTATAAATATATAATATGTTTATGTATTGTAGGATCTAATTCGGCTTGTTCCGTGCACGAATGGACGGGCACATTTAAAAATGAGCCGGTGAAATTTAAGATGACGTCCGTGTGTGGGCATGTAATGAGTTTGGATTTTATTGGAAAATACAACAATTGGGACAAAGTGGATCCCATTGAGCTCTTCAGTTGTCCGACTGAGAAGAAAGAGGCAATGCCTCGTTTGCGGATACCCGCGTTTTTAGCCCAGGAGGCTAGAGGATGCGACTTTTTAATCCTCTGGTTGGATTGTGATAAGGAAGGAGAAAACATTTGTTTTGAGGTGATTGAACATTGATTTACAGAACCTAAAGTATCTAATAATAAAATAAATCAATGAGTACTACAATCTTATAGGAATTAGGTGTTGTATTCTACTAATACTATAAATGCAAAATATTGGATTTTGGGGATTCATTTTGTAATATGTTTAGTTTATATGTGTAGATTAAATGTATTTTCTTTTACAGGTTATGACATGTGTTGGGCCTTATATGAAAGCTGATGTTTACTCCCCCTTAGTCACTTTTCGTGCCCGATTCTCTGCTATTACTGAGAAAGATATAAAAGCAGCCATGGTGCATTTAGTGAGACCAAATGAAAATGAATCTCGAAGTGTGGATGCCAGACAGGAACTTGATCTACGTATTGGATGTGCTTTTACTAGATTTCAAACTAAATATTTTCAAGGTTTGTTATATATGCTTTTTAAAGACATTATAATAAAATTTGTTTCATAACACTTTACTGAAGAGTCCAATTACAATAGTTAATTCTTTTTATATAATATTTGAAATGAAGTTATTATTTTAATGTACACTCTTTAATGAAATGTAACAAAGAACATACATAATCAAAAAGATTTTGTAATGGAATGAAATTTATATCTAATAACACAGCACAGCACACACCTAAGTTTGGTTTTGCTGCTTGTTGTAAAAAGCATTTCACTTTATCTAAACTCTAATACATATATATCTTCAAGCAGATATTTCAATGCATCATTTTTTCTTTTATTGATCTTCAATCATCTTTTTAGGAAGATACGGAGACCTTGATTCGTCTCTTATATCTTATGGGCCATGTCAGACACCAACACTAGGCTTCTGTGTACAGCGTCACGATGACATCCAAACCTTTAAACCGGAGACTTATTGGGTGTTAAGAGTCACAGCTTCCACTAGTGAAGGGAGAGAGTTACCGTTGGAATGGAAGAGAGTTCGAGTGTTTGAGAAAGATATAGCTAATATGTTCCTTGCTGGTATTAAGGAAATTAAAGAGGCAGTGTATGTTTTAAATAACTTGTTTATACATATTTAATAACAGTATATAAATAAATTATCGCAGAATAGGATTTCAATCTATGTTCTTGAATTGACAGAAAGATTATTAATTACTTGAACTTTATAGTTAACCCTAAAAATCTCACATCTTCATTGTCTTAAATGCATGTCTGCATCTAAAAAGAAATCAATCAATAAATTACATATGGAATAAATTACTATTTACTATGAAATACAATACTTTATATTGCCATTTCATTAAAAAATACTTTTTATGCTTGCTTTTTAGAGTTATTAATATTCAAGCTAAAGAAAAAGTGAAGTCTCGTCCAGTGGCGTTAAATACTGTCGAATTGATGAGAGTTGCCAGTGCAGGATTGGGCATTGGACCCCATAGTGCAATGCAGGTGAATTATTTACATATTTCATAAGCATTTTGCTGTTATATGCAAATTTATATAACATTAAAAAAATTATGTTTGGATCAAATGCTGGAAAATTGCGTTACAATGTTAATATGCAAAGAATAAACATTCTTGAATATTTACAGATTGCTGAGCGACTTTACACTCAAGGTTACATTTCATATCCTCGTACTGAAACAACTAGCTATCCTGAAAACTATGATTTGATGTAAGTACAAGTTACTCGTAACTTATTCATATATAGTTGTAATTTATTTTAATACAATAAATTAGCAGATAAAATTGCTACGATTGAGGAATAAGAGTATATTTAAAAAATACTGCATTCAAATTCTTCATTTACTGTTTTGAAACATACAATATTTGTGAGCTACTTGGCGCATTGGATATGGCAATTGTCAATTACGCCCGAGGGGTTGTGGATTCTATCCCCATGAGTTGAAAAATTATTATGTTCATTTATCTATACTACAAGGTTTGCTTTATATATTTGTTTCCATAGTACAAGCAATTTTTAGTTTGGGACTAGATGGCGTTGTGTTAAATATATGAGAATATTTATATTTTTAGGGGAACTCTACGTCAGCAACAGAATTCAAATAAATGGGGTGCAGAGGTTCGAGCATTAATAGCGAATGGTATCAATAAGCCCAAGAAGGGCAAGGATGTGGGCGACCATCCTCCTATTACACCTATGAAACCTGCATGTATGTATATTTTTACTCATATATATATCAAGATAACCATCAAAATGTACTGGAAAAAAAACATCAGCCAGGCTTTGTAAAATGATTATATATTTATTGAACAACAACATATATTTATTGAACAACAACATAGCTTTAGAATTCATGTTTCGTCACGACGGCCAACCTTGCACCGGTGTAATTACCAACCCCCCCAGCAGAATATCGGCGTAAAGCAATATTGCACTGTGTTTCGTACGGTGAGCGTTCATTCCAATTCTGTTCCTATCTGTTCTAGTCCTCTCCCAACTTCCTTTCATTAATCCTTTCCTTATCCCCTCCCCTTCCTTAAAAATGGCAAAGCATCTGGTTCACATACACACTTTATCACACTTTGTTGTTGTAGGTATTCATTAGCTACAGTCAGCAGCAAAGAACTAGCTTTAAGGTTCATATCTGGTTCAAAATATCTATTGTTTTTATCTGGCGTAATTATACATATTATTTTTTAAATTAAAGCGGAATCTGAACTGGACGGTGACATGTGGCGAATATACGACTATGTGACGCGCCATTTTATAGCAACATTGAGTCGTGACTGTAAATATCTATCCACTGTAATCACATTCCAAGTGGGAACAGAAACATTTCACTACACTGGCAACACTCTTGTTGATCCTGGTTATACTGAGATTATGCATTGGCAGGTGTGTTAATGTTACCATATTTTATTTAAAAAAAAAAGAAAATTTTATAGCTCTGAAAGTTTCAATCATACAAAATTAATTGTAAAACCAATAATAATAATAAAATATAATTATTAATAAATTATTTATATTATTTATTTAGTTAAATTATGGATCATTTATACTTAGTCTTTAAGTTAATGTTCCAAGAGTATAACATGGACTTTTTATTTTTTTAATCTGGTAAACGTTACTTTTTCTCTTTCTTTGAAAAATCAAAATAAATCTTGCGACAATTCAAGCAGATTTCACATTAGATTCGCATTTATTTCAGGCGTTTGGCAAAGACGAATTCGTGCCAACTTTGACGGTAGGTGAAGAATTGCGCGCGCACGATCACAGGCTCGTCGAGTGTCAGACGTCACCACCCGACTATCTTACTGAGGCTGAGGTAAATTACTACGATATTTTTAAGTTTCATTAAATCCAATAAAAATATGTTTATGAATGAATGAATGAATAGGATATTAATTAATTACTAAACACACACCAAATAAATTTACACATGATTACAAGGTATAATTGGCGGGCTAATGGCTTCAAAGCCGTCTCTTCCAGGCAACCATAATACTAAACAGGGATGTTAAATAAGAGAACATTGTTGATAAATAAGTAAATAAATAAATACAGAGATTTATACATCGTCGTTATTCTAGAGTTGAGAGGAAGTGTTGAAATCAAGCTTCTTAAACAAATTGAGTGTCTGAGCTTTACGGATTGTGAGCAGTAGAGAATTCCAAAGCCTAAGCCTAATTAATTTTTATTTAAAATAAATACTTATTTTTCAAACCTTGTATAAATTACAGTTGATTACCCTCATGGAGAAGCACGGAATAGGAACGGATGCGTCCATTCCAGTTCACATCAACAATATCTGCCAACGGAATTATGTTAATGTTGGCAGCGGAAGAAGATTGGTGCCAACCAGCCTCGGAGTGGTACTTGTGCATGGGTATCAAAAGGTTCGTATTATTATATAAAGCAATTTTTTTTTAATATAGACATAATAATAAATTAAAGACATTTAACACACATGTCGGCTTAGTGTTTATTGTGTTGAGTGTCTGGGTTCAAACTCATGTGATATGAAAATTAATATTTGTCATGCTAATTACCTAGTTCCTTGTTAAATTTGATATTTAGTAAGTTCAAGGTAAATGAGAAAACAGAGATATAAAATTATTAAAGATATTTTCAATTGAAAATGGTTTTTGTTGACTTTCCTTGAGAAAATCAGTCATAGTTATAAGAGTCAATGATTGCTAACAATATGCATAATCTGTTTCACTGTGATTTTGTATAAAAACTTAAAAATTGTAGTGTGAAAATTAATAACTAATCACCTTGTGTAACCTTATAAATAATTTAAACAATATTTGCATGCCAAAATGGCTAAATGTAGATGATCATAAAATTATTCTGTATAACACCTATTACCTACCTATATTGGCAAATAAATTATTTGAATTTGGAAAAAAACAAGTTTTTATAAAAATTGCAGATCGATCCCGAGCTAGTTTTACCAACAATGCGTTCAGCGGTGGAAGAACAATTAAACCTCATTGCCATAGGCCGCGCGGACTTCCACGCAGTACTGTCGCACACAACGGAGATATTCCGCAGGAAGTTCCAGTACTTTGTCAGAAGTATGGAAGCGATGGATCAACTGTTTGAAGTCAGCTTCTCGTCGTTGAAGACGAGTGGTAAAGCTCTGTCCAGGTGTGGGAAGTGTCGCCGATATATGAGATATATTCAGGTAAATTACATGCTTTTACTTTTAAGTTAAAGTAATGAGAAGTATGGAAGCGATGGATCAGCTGTTTGAAGTCAGCTTCTCGTCGTTGAAGACGAGTGGTAAAGCTCTGTCCAGGTGTGGGAAGTGTCGCCGATATATGAGATATATTCAGGTAAATTATATGCTTTTAGTTTTAAGTTAAAGAACGGAGGAGTATGGAAGCGATGGATCAGCTGTTTTAAGTCAGCTTCTCGTCGTTGAAGACTAGCGGCAAAGCTCTATCCAGGTGTGGGAAGTGCCGCCGATATATGAGATATATTCAGGTAAATTACAAGCTTTTAGTTTTAAGTTAAAGTACTGAAGAGTATGGAAATTGTGGATCAGCTGTTTGAAGTCAGCTTCTCGTCGTTGAAGACTAGCGGCAAAGCTCTGTCCAGGTGTGGGAAGTGTCGCCGATATATGAGATATATTCAGGTAAATTACATGCTTTTAGTTTTAAGTTAAAGTAATGAGAAGTATGGAAGCGATGGATCAGCTGTTTGAAGTCAGCTTCTAGTCGTTGAAGACTAGCGACAAAGCTCTGTCCAGGTGTGGTAAGTGTCGCCGTTATATGAGATATATTCAGGTAAATTACAAGCTTTTAGTTTTATGTTAAAGTACTAAGGACTGTGGAATTTATGGATCAGCTGTTTGAAGTGCGTTTCTTATTATTAATGGAAAGGCTCTGTCTAGACAGAGGCGACCTAGGTGTGGGCATTGTCGCCTTAATACGAGATGTGTCTTCAGGTAAGGTCTTCTTTGATACCTTTTACATAGCCATTATTTTATTATGACCGCGTCGTTATGCCAGTCCATTCTTGGGTTCTGAGATCTAATGGAGACATAGAAATAAAGTCTGGGTAATACAGGGCACAGAAGGCTGATCACTTACTTGCCTGTACATAGAAAATCACTTACTTGCCTGTAAATAGAAAAAAAAATCATTGAAAAGGACAATCTTCCACCATGTCACATATTTCTATTTATCTCATATCAAAACGGTTCTTTTCAGGCAAAACCAGCGCGTCTCCATTGTTCGCACTGCGACGATACTTACACGTTACCTCAACAAGGAACTGTACGTATCTACCGCGAGCTCAAGTGTCCATTGGATGACTTTGAACTGTTGTCTTGGTCCACTGGTTCTAAGGGCAAGAGCTTCCCGCTCTGCCCGTACTGCTATAATCATCCTCCGTTCAGGTACCTATTTATTTACTAAAAAAGTGAAACCAAGTGTAGAACATTTTTTTTGTTATTCATTCAAATTTAGATAAGATACTTTATAAATCTGAAATATTTTTTTAAAGTATCTAATCTATTGTATATTATTAGTATTTTTGACATCTTAATAATTTTTAATTTTAAACCAATTTAATATTAAAGGACCAATTTTCAAAATCAAGGTTATCAAGTGAAGTTGATTTTAAAATTCAGTGTTTAATTAAATTTTTAAAATTAATCTACACATACATATAATAAAACTAGAAATCAAAATTCTGTACATTAAAAGATATATAAAAAGTTATATATCACTCCAGGGACATGAAGAAAGGTTTCGGTTGCAACTCTTGCACGCACCCAACGTGTCCGTACGGTGTTAACTCTACAGGCGTGTCTGGTTGTTTGGACTGCGACGGGGTTCTTGTTCTGGACCCGTCTGCTCCTAAATGGAAGTTGGCGTGCAATCGGTATATATTTTTTGATTACAAACAACACATGCACACGGATACACATACTTACACACGTACGCACACACGTATGTACGCACTAACGCGCACACACACGTATGCACTTATGCGTATAAATTTTGAGATTTGCTATATCGCTCTATTAATACCGGTGCTGTGCAGTGTGCAGTGTAATCTATGGAAATATTCGTTTTTATAGCTATATATAAGCTTTATGAATGCCATTTTTGGTCCAAGTTTAATTGTCACATATTTTTTGCAGATGCGACGTGATAATAAACGTGTTTGAAGACGCTTCACGTGTAACGGTCAGCGAGCAG
>LQNK01003302.1:808-31897 GCA_001586405.1 Phoebis sennae
TGCCATCGGGTGGGCTGTATACTCCTTAACAAAAACTTAAACTTACGATAACTTTTGCCTACAAATATAACCGACTTCTTCACACCAAAAAGGGAAAATAACTTTAATTTTATTTTCGAAATTTATACAAAGTCTAAGTCTGAGACTTTAATGAGTATAAACATAATTTAAATTTGACCGTAGAGATTGTTAATTTTTGAGGTATATTTATGCTAATAAAATAATAAAAAATTCATTTGTATAATTTCAGATGCGTAGACGAGATAAATCAGGGTATGGATGATATAAACGAGAGGAAAATGTTCCAGCTATTAGTGAAGGTGACTACACAGTGCGAGAATGCACAGTACTTCCTGTTGACACCTAAGGTAAGTGATGACACTTTCCACTTACGGCCATTTTCAATCTATTTTTCATTTCAATATTCTATCTATCCCTTGTTCTCCTTACTAAAGTCAGGCAAATCTATCTATTTGTACTTACTTTGATTTCAATATGCTGTCAACGGATAGCCTTTGTTACGATTTTCGACAATCAAATGTCATTTAATCTGAGATTACAATCTATCCATAATCTTTTATACGTTATTGAAAACGACCGAGTGACAGTTAACACTTAAAATCGCTTTTCACTTAAAGTGACAGTTTACACTTAAAATCAATTATCACTTAAAGCACTAAAAACACTTACTACTTCAGACACTTAACCTTCAAACATTTATTATTAGACAATGTTCAGATTTTTGGCTTTGTCTATGCAAAATTACAAAATGTTAAATATTATATAGGTATCTAAAATTGGTGTACTTTAAATTGTAATTATACCTCGTTTAATTAAAGTTCTGTTTATATTTTAAATATGTAGTTTTAAAAATTATTAAAAGAAAAAGATGTCAGTATTAAGTATTAACGTTTGCTTTTTGATTCTTTTAAAGTGTGCCGTTTTTTTAATTAATGTATTTTTGCAGTTATTAACCAAATTGGATTACGACGAGAAAATAATGGTCCATACAATAATGAACGGAAAGAAAATCATGAACTACAGACAGTGGAAGTATCAGAAACATGTCGAAAATGCGAGGAATTATAGACAATGTTCATAACAAAAATTATTGTTTTTAAATTGATGTGAATATTTGTCAATAAACATGTTTCACTGTTGTTATTGAAAACATAAAATAACTTGGTTTTATTTTATTTAAAAACTGTTTTAATTAGTGGAATAGCAAATGTCAAGTTATTATAATTTTTGTAAAGAAATAATTGATTTTAGCCATGGTGTCCAATCTCAATAGAGACTAACCAATTGTAGTATATGGTGTACTCTCTTTTAATTTGTTTTTTAAAATTTAGTTTGTATGTTTGTGTCAAAATTGAATGTTTGAACCATTCTTATTTTAATTTGGGATAATTTGTAAACAAACTAAATTATATTCAAATGTTGTATTTTATTTTTAAAATCATGTTCTTAAAAACGTAAATTATTTGTTCAGGTTCTCTTATAATTCATTTTTAATTGGTTTTCGTTTGTAATTATTATATTGAGTTGCAGCTATGTATTGGATTCAAATATTAGTAAATACTATACTTTTCCAATTTTCATGTAATTATGATTAATTGATAATATGATATTAAATGAAAGAAGGTGATATATCGAATCTTAATTTTTTTAAATATTTGAATTGTTATGTTTTAGGTTGTATAATCGCAAAAAGATGGGTACAGAAGTAAAACTTCTTTATATACCATTAAGCGGGTATTTTACCATCATTTCGCCTGATCTGAAGTATATTTTTTTAAGCTCAGATTATACCGATTGAGAAAAACGGTGAAAAGAATGTATGCATACACATGAGGCAACTTGAAATTTTAATTTGGTATTATTTATAGCTTAAAAAATTGTATTATCAAAGACAGGTCTTTTGGTGGTTTCTACCTGCCAAGTCTAAAATAACGGGGAATAATAGGAGAGGCATCATACAAGTTTTCAGCTTGTCTCAAACACCTCCCCAAAAAATGGTCCTAGCTCGGACTAAAATAAAAAAAAACATTAATTTTCTCTTTACACAAAGTTAGGTACACTGTTGTCGTAATAAAGTGCAGTCAAACCTGGATAAGAGAGAAAACTATAAGTGAGAGCAATAGCCAGGTCTCGTTATTTTCCTTCCAGCTCCCAAAACCTGCATTAACGAGAAACAGAAACCTCTATAAGGCCAGCCTCACACATGCTGAATGTCTGTCTGAATTTAGAATCTGATTTCAGAATTACACATATCTTAAAAATTCACCGGTACGATCCTTACAGGTCGATCTGAGAAATTCAGAATCTGAAAAAATCAGGATGTGTGGAGCAAGCCGATATTGTATGGTAAACTGGCCTTTCTAAATTAAGAATCTTAATTCATATTCTGAAAATTCAGCATGTTTGTGGCCGGCCTAAGAGTCGTGTTTGAAATAGGTTTAGTGAAACCTATGAATGGTGTCTGTGTGTTGCTCGAACTAGCTTTGTATGGAGTTTGACTTCGGTATCTATTTTGTAGTATTATCCAGATATTTTTATTGTCAATTGTAGATATAACAAGAATACAAGGTACCTGTGTAATTTGTAAGTTTTTTATCACAAAACCTCTGTTATATTTTTGAATATAAATATTTTTTACAAGGTTTGTTTTATTTTAATATACTAACCACTTCTGAAATTTAAGTAAGCTATAAAAGTTTGGGATAATAACTTTATTAAAATAGTAACTTTCAATCATTATTGTATTTTTTTTGCTATTTTTTTCTATACTATTGTCCCAAAATTTTCGTCTGAAATAAAATTATTTGTATCACTCTTACATAATACTCAAATCAAAAAACAATGTTAATTAAGATATATGGGTTTGATAGTTTCTAAATAAAGAAAGCATGAAATAGTGTATAAAAAATGTATATTCAAAGCATTTGAAGTAATTTCAATATAATATCATATTAAACAATAAATTTAATGTTACATTCACAAAAATGTATGGTTAATAACTTTTAATAAGAATTATTGCTTCCTACCATTTGTGAAATATAAATGCTATTTATGTGCAAAAGTATCTTAGTCTTATTGTTTTCTTATTATTAGCAATTTTAAAATTAACTTCAGGCATAAAGTGCTTCAAAGCTAATCAAAACAAGCATCAATAATTTCTACAGGTTATTTTTCACATGACAAAATTGTTCTTACCAATTTTATATAAAAATCGCTCCTAATTCAAAGCAACCATATATTTCACATATCCAAATATAACATCAAGTCTTGTTATTATTCCAATTAACTCAGTATTACTACAATAATTTCCACCAACAAAATAACATTTCACACGCGCGTTTCCCGCGCGTCCAAACGCCGCGTTTCCCCGCGTTTATTGCTGCATCTGAACACCCTTCCCCGTCCATTGTTCATCTAACTTCACATCACACTCCAAATCTCGTAACGCCGACTTAATATCGAAACCGAAGTCTTTAGCGAATAATTCATAGGACTTATTGAGTATTGGTTCGATGCCCAGTTCGTGAAACTTAGCGTTAAGATCGCGTGATCTCGCTACTATGTTCCTGACCGCCCAGCATCCGTTTTTCTGTAACAAAATAAGGTTCAAAGCTTATCCATATGCGATTACAATGTAGTTTATTTTTTTATGTTATATAGGCAAGCGGAGCAGGCGGTTCACCTGATGTTAAGTGACTGACCGCAGCCCATGAACATCTGCAACATAAAAGTGTCGAATATGCCAGCTTGAAGGAGGGGGAGGGATAAGAAGAGGAATCTGATGGGTTTTAGGGCGAAAAATATAAAATAAATATAAATATTCCTGGACATTTAACACAACGCCATCTAGTCCCAAACTAAGCAAAGCTTGTACTATGGATACCAGACAACTGATTGACATACTTAAACATACTTTTTTTGTAAATACATACATACTATAGATAAATGAACACCCAGACAGTAGAAAACTATAATGTTCATCACATCATAATTTTCTACTCGTGGGGATCGAACCCACACCCTCCGGCGCAAGACCATTGCTGGACCACTGCGCCAAACAGGTCGTCAAAAATAAAAGATGGATGAGAACTCCGATGATCTCTTCAGCAGATACAAAAGCGGCATGAACGAGTAGTCTTCAGTAAACGTCACTTGTCAATCTAAACAAACGTCATCGTATCTGACATATTGTGATAAGTTTACACGATCTTACAGAATCTTCTGCCTGGCCTTTTCCCATTTTTATTTGGGGTCGGCTCCCAGCCAATCGTCTCCAGAGGTAACGGTTCTGGGTCGTCGATTTTTGAATGTTTTCCTCTTTTTGAGGTCTTCATTTAGGGATAATAATTGGAAATTGGGAAAGACTCAAACAAGGTGGTAGTGGAATGGGAGGGAAATACATTCCTCCGGACACCCGCTCACCTTACGAAACACAGTGCAATACTGCTTCATGCCGGTCTTCTGTGATGGTAATAACACCTGTGCTGGTGCGAGCTTGGCCCAATCGTGCAACGCTCGGCTCCCACTCTTTTATTGCTGAAGATGTTATGCAGCAGAATTACCCTCTGTCACCTCTTATAACACCTAACAGAAAGGGGACATCTAAAAAATATTCTTTCCATACTTCAAAACAGCTGGACCGAATTTGATAAAGTTTATTGCAACTTGTATAATTAATATGTAAAATCGTTAATTACATACAATTTGCGCATGAAACGTTTATTTGTTTACATATAAAAACGTATTGTTTCCCTCACCTGCACAGATCTATTGTCAGGATGCAACAACAAACACTGTACTATATGTTCCGCGACACCAGAGTCGACGAATTGCTTCGAATGAGTCGCTTCTCGTAAAGATAACGCCGCTATACATTTCAGTGTTAACGCTGCGGCTGTGGGATTACTCTAAAAACAAAGAATACAGTGAAATCAAACTATATTATAACACAATTTTGCTAAGATAAGAATTTGCAGGTGGACCCGATTCATCGATTTATAAACCTCACATTTAGTGCATCATATGCTTCTCAAAATATTATTAACATTATATTTGCAAGGATCATAATATTTGTATATCTGAAAGGATTTTTAAAATCGGTCCACTTGTTTTTGAGCCTATTCATTACAACCAAATGAACAAAGTTTTCCTCTTTACAATATTAATGTAGATTTTGTTAAGATAGCCATTTGAGTGGGTAGGACCCGAATTTATCGGTTTAAAAAAATACCTCATATTAAGTACATCATACACTTCACAAAGAATCAATTTTTTAACCCTTATTTTAATAATAATTTTATATTTTGAAAATGAAACTATTTTTATTTAGGATTACTTTATTTTTAATGCATGATTTATGCTATAAGTCTGTCGCAATAGATTTTAGTGTTAAAGTTCCTCTAGATGCTAAAAATAAAAAAATAAATAAATAATTCCTAGAAAAATAATTTTTCACAACATCACTAAACTCAAAAAGTACGACTATTTAAAAAATACAATTTGTTAATTGGCAATCACAAAATAAAAAAAAAATATAATAAAGTTTATTTTCAAAAACCAGATATAGCTTATACAATAGTGCCATGTCCCCTGAACTAGGTGGTGACCTGCACAGAATAAGTAACCTCTATCTCAGTGAACAAGGCGTCCCCTTATCACTACATAGTATAAAACAAAGTCGCTTTTTCTGTCATGTGTCATGTTGTATGTCCCTATGAACGCTCAAATCTTTAAAACTACGCAACGGATTTTGATGCGGTTTTTTTTAATAGATAGAGTAACTCATGAGGAAGGTTTTTATGTATAATATCATCCATTAAACCCGTGCGAAGCCGGGGCGGGTCGCTAGTTGTTATATATAAAAATGAATCGCAAAATGTATGTTCTGTTGTATATATTATATTAATTATTATATCTCTTATTTTTTATGTTTATTGCTGTGGACTTCAAACGTCAACTTAAATTTGGGAACCACTGAAAATCAGTTCACAGACACACTGAGTGGTTTTCCGTTTTCGGCACGCATTGACTCACCATACAGATTTCACTGGCACACTCATATTTATTTATTGTTTTTTTTTATGTTTCTTTCTTTTGTAATGCCTTCTATCGTCTCTTTCTTTTTTTTTGTTTGTATGTGATTGTATATTGTGTGTGTCGAAATAAATGTTTCTTTCTTTCTTTCTTTTCTTTTTTTCAAAATGTGTTGGTAAGCGCATAACTCAACAACGACTGGACCAAATTGGACAATTCTTTTTTAAATGTTCGTTGAAGTTCAAGCATGGTTTTTACGGCGAGAAAAATTCGAATTGCCGGGTCCACGCGAGCGACGCTGTGGGCGGAAAGCTAGTATTAGTAAAAATTGATAAAAATATTAACTTACGGAATGTCTGGCCAGGATTGACACTATAATGGGAATGATTCCACTTTTAACCAACTGCCTCTTGACATCATCATTTCCAGCGAGGGCAGTTATTCTGAAAATACAAAATATTAAGTTATAATAGATATATTTTTATTATTAACTTATAGACCTTTCGTCAAATTGATAAGTTTCTCACGAAACATTTTCATAAGAATATTATGCACTCTATAAATAAATAGATAAAAAATATTCTGGGATATTAAACACGATGGAAACACGATGGTATGGAAACTAGATAATTGGTCGACATAAATAAACATACGTTTTTGTGAATATATGCATACTATAGATAAATTAGACCATTTCAATAGCAACTGTGTCAATCGGATCATCCAATATCTATGCTTTAAACATAATTTTAAAGTATGTATATATACAAACTTTAACTGATATAGTAAATAGTATAAATACTATTTGTTATATCTTTCATCCCAGTTACAAGCAGAATTGTTATAACAACAAAACATTTACTCGTAGTCACAACGACGACGATATTTTATCTTTACGTAAACGATGTCAAGTTACCATGGAAACGACAACATTTACTACCGTATTAACTTTCTTACGCAATTACGAAAAATGTCCGCTCCAAATAACGGCGATTATCTCTCCTTCGGAGACAAAAACATCGGCCTTACAACACTTCACAATTGGCAGAAACACAACAGCGAAGTATTAAAAGGGGACATCATAGGAATAACTGATACAAATACTTCTATAACCAAAAACTGCATTGTAAAAGTTAACCAAACATCCTGTCATGATTTTAGTGATAGCACAGACCAACTCAAACATAGATCAAGACATATAAACTATTGGAAATCAGAACTAGAGAGAGCAATACGAGATATCGACGCAGAAATTAATGTTTTGGAAGCGTTACGACAACAATTGAAAAACGCAATGGATACTTTAAAAATACCCGAGTATATTACTGAAGAATGCCTAAACGTACGACGTAACAGAATGCAATCGGATACAGTTTATGATGAACCACAAGACGCGCTTTTCAACGAATCAGTTTTGATAGAAAACGTTAAAAGATTGCAAGCGGATATGTTAAGAGACATCGAAAGTCAAATGAGTATGAATATCGCAGCGAAGGAAGCTCTAGAACGCGATTGGAGTAACAAATACTTGGCGTTCAAATACGAAACGCATAATTCTGAACTGCAAACAAAATCGATGAACGTTAAAGATTCGGTTGGTGCAACGAGACTATGTGAAGGACAGTCTAACGTGCAATCTTGGGAACAGTTTACTGTCAACGCGTTAACGCAATTCAAAACAGCGATAGACAAATCGAAAACATTACGAGAAAAAGTTGACGCGGCATTAATAAATTCAGCGAGGGATTTGCGATCTCAAGACATAGCGGTTAACAAGGCTTTAAGTGAGAGAATCGCTCGCACTGATCAAGTGAGAATCGAATTGGAGAATCAGTTGAAATTGACGTTACAAAAGATCGTAGAGACAGAGAATATTCTGGAAACGTTGCATGAAGAAATGTTGAAAGTATCGCAAAGGATTCAAGTCGCTCAAACTAGATTGAACATTAAGAATTGTAGACCAAATGTGGAGAATTGTAGGGAGGGGTCATTGATTGGTTTGATAGAAGAGATACGCGATTTGAATGACAGCATGAGTTTGTTACAAAGACGTAGTTTGGAAACGGAGAAATTAAGGGCAGAGTTAATACACGAGAGGGGCAAATTGGAGAATGAACTGATCGTTAAGAAGAAATCATTGCATATAGATAACGAAAGGTGTTTGTTTTTAAGATCGCATTTTCAATCCGCTGAGAAGTTGTGTGGCTTTTAAGCTAATAAATGAAGCACTATAGGAAAATTTTGCATAGCGTAGAATTAGTTTTATTAAGTAAATTTAAATAGTACCATTTTGTAAAAGTAAAGTTTGAGTACATTTATTGTTTCACAACGTAGCTAAAAAAGTTATAATAAAGCACCTCAGGAAAACCAGACGTTTGTTTTTTTTTTAATTTTTATTGTTCAGCATTAAAATTAATATTAATATAATAATAAACTAAAAACTAAATTAAAAACTTTATTAAAAATGCTTTAATTCAAAAAGCATACTATAATATTAACGAATATATAGAAGACAAGAATCCTTGGAATATATCAGGTCCCAGATCAATACAGGACAGTTGTTTAGTATGATATGTATTCTTTAAAGTTGTAAAATATAATAACGATGTAATCAAAGTGGCTGTTGAAAAGAGTAACTATCGAGTTTCTTGCCGGTATCTTCTTGATAGAATCGACTTTCCAAACCGGTGGTAAATTAAAAAAAAATTACTATTCATAAGTACTTTGTAAAAAGTTTACATAAATAAAAATATTTTCTATTCTATTCTATTCTATGCTATTCTAATACAGCAGGTATATTGTACAATTCAAAAATCAATATTAAAATAAAACATACTCACAACTTATTAGCCTGCTGTACAACCGCGACATTTTCAAAGTTATCAGCGAGTACAATGAACAGCACATTATCGCCAACCTCCGCCACTTTAGCGCACAGCTCGTGGCGTACCATTAGTGTCGCTATTGTTAGCATTAGCTCAGATACTAGGGGGGGCTTTGTGTTTTCTACAATGGAAATAAAACTAGATAAATAAAATATTTAATTAAAAAATATAGTATAGATAGTGCCGTCTACGACACGCCTCACCAATTTTTGAATTTGGAAATATTTTACTATGATCACAATACTTTGTCCTGATTGGTCTATTTATTTTAGTGTGCGTGTGCACACATGTTCATGTACACACGCACACTAAAATATAGATACTTGTCAAGATGGCCGGGCTATTATATGTTTGTATGTAAGTATGAAAAACTTTGTTCGACGATAACTTGAGTATTCATTATCCGATCTTGATTAAATTTCATAGATAAATAAATTAAAATCCTGCTCATTTAACTTGCACTCTAGTGCAATAAACACTACATCACCTAAGTGTAATTTTATAACTTCAAATTTTATTCTATTTAAGCAATGTAATACTCGTATTAGTGTGTTTAATTTTTAGACATATTTTACACATGTCCAAAAAATGTGTAAAATATTAACGAAAAATGTAACTACCCTCAGACAAAACAGACTATTTCTTACATAATATTTATAATTTATACCTGCCTAGTTTATTAAAATGACGATTGACAAAAGATTTAAAAATACTTTTAAACCATTTGTTCATCATCATTACTATCACCTCCGTTTAACTATCTTCACTATTTAAATAATAAAAAATTAGTAACTATAATAATTGCAGTAAAATAGCATTTAAAAAAATAAAAATAGTCAACTACCCACCTTTCAACAATAAAGTAAGTGGTTCCAACAGATATATTCCCAATTCCCTCGCATGTTCGTGTGCTTTTCCAAACTCCATACGTATATCATCATCCAATGTAAAACGACGTATAGTTTGCAATGTTTCACTTGTTAGCTGAAATATTTAAAATTCTCAGTATGTAGTTTATTTAATAAATGCATATAAATATAGCAATACTATTCATATATGTTTCTTTAAGTTGTTAGATAAAAATAAAACTATATATGACATTTAAAACACAAAATGTAATATTATAAGAATGGCTGATTTTATTATTTAGTTGTTGAAATTCATCTACGACATAATATAAATGTAACATTAAGCATACTGCTTCAGTCTAAAAAAATTTAATTAAATAAAAGCACTGGTACTATGTAAAACACATTCATTCATTACCAAAACTACCCAACAAATTTTGATGTGACTTTTTTTATAGATAGTTATTCAAGAGGAAGGTTCACACCCACATATTATGCATAATATAGAATGAGGGAAGTTAGTTAAAATAAATACTTCTTTCGCTAGTGCAAAATAAATACTTCTTACCTTAGTATTCCCTTTAACTTTCAACAAAGTCTTCAAATTGTCAATGATATTTTGTGCAAATATCTTCTGTCTGTTTATTTCGTGTTTTAAACAACACACATTTATCCACCTTAAGGTTGCTATTTGTATTTCTTGATTATCCACTTTGTCTAATAAACTAAAATAAACACAATAATATATTTTTTTCTACAGGCTACACTTTTATTTATAGGCATACAATTTTAATTTTTCACTCTAAAACATTAGCAATATCCAAAAAAAGAATTACATTATTTTCTTTTATTTTAATTGTATTTATTGATATATTTTACTATTATACATATAACTCTTTTATTTATGGGCCAATGTCCATAATTGTTTTAAGGGTTCCATACCTCTAAAAGACAAAAACGGAATCCTTATTTAATATAACAATGACATACCTTTTAATGAATTCTATTCCTTTCTGATCAAGCAAGTCGGGCTGACAGTCCATTAATGCTGTTAAACTTATTAAAACCTTCTTGAGAATTTCACATTTCTCCTTTTCATTGGGAGCTTCAATGTATGTCTTATATGTAGTGTTTAGGAAATCTATAAGTATATTGTATGCACCCTCTTTACCTGCTCTCACTCTGTGTGCTATGTCTTTTTTGCATTCTGCCTAAAATAACAAAAATAAAGGTAACATTTTGAATTTATTTATCTTTTTTGTTATTTTATGTTTTTTACTGCATGTATAACAGGTTGTGTGTCCCAATAAAAAATAAAAACATTTTTGCGTAAGATACACTATTAATCAAGGATTAAGAATACAGGCTAAATAACATGCTACTTAGGTTAAGTAACACAGAATAACTAGTTTAATACTATACTTTTCCCAAAAGAAAATCAATAACTAAAATTAAGTTGATTTAAGTAATTACCTGTAAAAATTACTGTTACACTGTTAGTAAATTGTTAAAAGCAGCCTGTATGTATGTCAAATTTGTACATGTACCTAATTCTAAAATTGTTATATTATATCTTTTGTGGTTTGTGCTTAAATAAACAATTTTTCATTTCAGATTTCTTTTATTTACCTTATACATATTTTTAAATGATAAAAAACTATTTTTAACAATACATTTTTTTATATCAACTTCAAAAGAAACAAATTAAAATTTACTTATATGCACATTTTTATAATTATTGAAAAATCATTAAAATTTTTATGAATTGCAATTGAAAAATATTACAACAGTTGAAGTATAAAAAAATACTTACTATAAAAACATCCAGTTCCTTTGACAATTCTTCAGTATTGCTTTTAGATATGTTCTTCAATTTTGATACAGAAATGCTCACTAAATGATTGTCACCAGAGCCAAGACTCAGATCCTTTATCACATTTGATAAGTCCACACCCTGAATAGAGTGCCATAAATAGAATAAAGATCAAAAACATAAATAAATAAATAATTAGTATGAACCTTAATTAATTGGTTTCAATTTGTACCTGAGCTTCAAATTGTGCTACGGCCTCTTTAATAGCCTCTTCAGGACTCATATCAAACTCTTCAATATTTTCCCGAACTACTTCATCGTACGTCTCCTGACTTATTATACGAACCATTTTTATACCGGACTACTTCGGACAATAATTTAACGTAAATCTGAACGGTAATTTTCGATAAATAAATTGATTTATCCACAGCAGGAATTTATAGCCGATGAAACTTTGATTCTTCTGTTTTCAAAATTTTGTTGGATGACTTCATTTGTCAATCATATTGTATGTCAATGTCAAATAACACTTGACGTTTAGGAATTTCAACTTCATCAAATATTATTAGTAATTAACAAAGTAATTTTAATTGTATCAATAAAATAAATTCAAGATCATGTTATAAGAAAATTAAATAGTGTTTTTGTATATTTTCGATTCCATAAAAAATATATAATAGTTAATTTTGACAGTGACAACGATCAGCTTGTCGTGCGTTTCGCTAGCCGATCTTAAGACCGAATTTAAAATTCAATATCTTTATTTCACCTATAATTTATAATTTACATTGCATTAGAAAATAGGTATTATCTATTACAAGTTAATTATTTATATAATGGATTGTGTTTTTTCTTAATCTTTTTATCTTAACTTTTTTAAATCTATCTAGATGTTCCGCATTATGATCATTATTTGATGGATGACGCATACCCTATACAAAAGCAGTGAATAAATGTTATGTGCAATTTTGGATTCTTTTGGCGTAATTAGATCAATCTCGTGATAAAAGATTTAGATTATTATTTAGCGTAATAAGAAATAAACAAAATGAGTTTCCTGGGTAAGCTCTTTGGTGGTAAGAAAGAGGAGAAGGGGCCAACAACACACGAAGCTATACAAAAATTACGTGAGACTGAGGAGCTTCTAATTAAAAAGCAGGAGTTTCTAGAGAAGAAGATAGAAGGAGAAATACAGACAGCTAGGAAAAATGGCACTAAAAATAAGAGAGGTCAGTATAAAGTTAATATGGATCAGGAAAATTCTGACGTCTTAACGTTTACGATGGCTATCTATACTATTGTTCAGTGCGTACTTTTGTTGACATCCTTATTGCTATGGTTTGTACTTGGTGTCTAAGTAGATATAATCATGCTGAATATCCTAGTTTGTCAGGTAATTTAGAATAAGTCTATATTGAAATAAATTGTTTTTTATCTTGGAACTATTATTAAATCATTAAGCTATGAGTCATAGTTACGAAAAGAATGTGTTATTGATGTTTATAAATATGACGCTGAATAAGGTCATTAACCATAATTTGTATTAAAAGTTGTTATGTCCAAACAAGGATGCTTTTTTCATAATCATTATTATTTGTTTATAACACAATGCCACCAGGTTCAATATATATTTTACAATGGGCTTGCAGTGATATGCAAGTTGTATTTGTTTGTATATGTCTCTATTTTCCCTCAACATAAACGGAAGCTAAAATTTTAGTTAAATTTTTTATCTATTTAATGCAACCTTTTGAATCTTATAATATACTCCACAGTGCCTCACCATACTTAATATAATACAACAATAATTAGTAACATATTATCTTATATATATAATCTTTAGAGCTTCTTACCAATATTATAAATGCGAACACTATCACATCTCAACTACTGAATGGATTTTGATAAATTATTGTTTATAGATAGGCTATTAAAACTTAATGAAGGCATATTCTAGTTGAGTAAAGCTTCAACAACATTTTTTTTTTGCATTGTATGTATTTATTTTTCTTCATGCACTAATAATACTACTTATTTACCAGCGGCGATTGCTGCCCTCAAACGCAAGAAGCGTTACGAGAAACAACTCACACAGATAGATGGGACGCTCACACAGATTGAAGCACAGAGGGAAGCACTGGAGGGCGCCAACACTAACGCCCAAGTATTGAACACTATGAGAGAAGCGGCTAATGCTATGAAACTTGCGCATAAGGATATGTACGTAGCTGTTTTATTGGTGTTTCATATTGTTTATCTGATAATTTATTTGTAAAAAAAAATTAATAAATGTTTTACACCAATCTAGTTCGACAAAAACCTAGGAATAAAGATAATTATGTAAGTCGGTTTTGAATAGCAGTAACCGTATAATTTATTGATAAAACAATTAATGTTTGACACCAACCCAGTATAATAATAAATAAGGAACAGTTTATTTGTTAGATAAAAGCTTGAAATATTTAAATGAATAGATGGGAAAGTTTTCCATAATTTAACATAAATTTGTCAAAATTTCATTATATTATTGCTTTATGTACCTAATTATTGTATTGATATTTTAAATATTTGAGATTTATATTGCATAGAAGTTTTGATTTTTTTTATTATCTTTGTAGTACTTTCTACACTTTAAAACTATATAACTATTATTACTGCTCAACATAACAAATGATTTTTGAAACATTGTAAACAAGGAATATTGTTTCATAGATGGTCACTTCAAGGATTCATGGTTCCAATACAAAACCACGGTTCTTTTAATTTAATTCTTAATTTCCAGTGATGTAGACAAAGTACACGATATCATGGACGACATCGCTGAACAGCACGACATTTCGCGTGAAATCACCGAAGCTATCAGCAACAATGTGGCCTTCCCCAACGATATTGATGAGGATGAACTGGAGAGAGAGCTTGAGGAGTTGGAACAGGTATGGTTTTCTTATAGAACTATCTTCTTGCTGTGAGACAAATGCCTCCCTTTGAATAAAAAATTGTTTATATATATAAATTTCTATTCTAATTCTAATTTAGCACTACTAGTTTATGAAACTATGTTTCTATGTTCAAAACTTACGTGTGTATGTTTTGAGTGGTTACTAATATTGTATTCCAATCAATTATCTAATTGTGTAATATTTAACTATATTTAAAAAAATATGTGATATTTTGAGTTATTGAAAGTAGATAATTCGTCTGTTTTAGCAAAAACATTTTTAATGGTACTAATAAATTAAATTATAAATATTCCTGGCCATCTAGTCCCAAACTAAGCAAAGCTTGTACTATGGAAACTAGATAACTGATAGACCATTGCTGAACCACTGCGCCAATCGGTCGTCAGTACTTTTAGCCATTACTATAATGCACATATATTTAGCAAACTATTAATATTTACGTAAATTTCAGGAGGAGCTAGACAAGGAGATGATCGGCATCAGCGTGCCGTCAGACAATCTGCCCGAAGTGCCAACCGGAGAGCTGGCCACGGACAGACCCAAACCCAGCAAGTCGAAGGAGAACGGTGAGTCACTAACAATGATATATTATAATGTATAGGTATGTTATACCCAGTGATGTTGTGGATATGGCATTTCGGATACGGATATAAAAATAATTAAAAAAATTAAAATAACAGATTCAGTAATGGATACGGATATGAAAATATTTCGGACTAGCTTTCCGCCCGCGGCGTCGCTCGCGTGGACCCGGCAATTCGAATTTTTCTCGCCGTAAAAACCATGCTTAATTTTAGCAATAAATATCCCGTTTCCTCTCTTGATGTTGGTGTCTACAGGGATTGTCTAGTAACACCAACATCGGGAGAGGCACGATTAATAAATAATATTGTTAAACTTAGTTTTAAGAGAAGAAATTAGGAATAAGAAATTCAATTGTGTCTCCTATGAGGATGACATAGTCAGATGTTGATTAAATCATCTATAATATTAAAGATAATAAAAAAAAACCATGCTTGAACTTCAACGAACATTAAAAAAAAGAATTGTCCAAATTGGTCCAGTCGTTGATGAGTTATGCGTTTACCAACACATTTTGCGATTCATTTTTATATATAAGATTATCCGTTACTTTCGGTTATGGATATTAACAATGATATTATATAACTATAGATAAATAATTATAATGTTTAATAGCACTCTAATTTTGAGATTTCAAACGGATACATGTATATCCACACTCCCTTGGTTATGTAACGATTGTTGACAGAACTTTACATAGCAACGTTAGCTTGGTTAAAACTGAAAGCTATAAAATGCCTTCGTATGTATTAAGAAAATATACGAAATAACAATAAAGCATAAAAGATATCATATCATAGGTAAAATACAGACATTTAAATTATTTTCAAATAAATTTATTATAATTTTTAATGTCATTATTTCAATGACAACTATGAAGTGATTGTTAAAAGATGACAGGTCGAATTTTTTCACGGTATTTGTATGCATATAACATATCTATACATTATAATATATTATTGGATATTAATTAGATTTTTTAAATTATTTATAATATTTATTTTATACATTTCTTAAAAAAATTTTTTTTTTTCAGAGGATGACGAATTCGCAATGTTGCAATCATGGGCCACATAAGAAACTGTATCCAGCTTGTGATAGTCCACGCAAATCATATAATTTCAGCTTACATAACTTCAGTATCTAATATATATAGGGGTTGTACATTGTTTGTTCATATAAGAATTTGTTTAGAAATAAAATATTTTTTTAATGTTTCTGTTTTTATCTATCGATTAAATTTAGATGTAAGGCTTATATCTTATGATTATTAATAAATATACACTTAAAGGAATGTTTTTGATCTAATTAATATCAAAATTTTATTTGTTAAGTAAATGTAAAATATATTTATTTATATGTGGAAATAATACTGGTTAATTTTATGAAATTTCAATTCCATATTTTTTTTACTTTCCCGTTTTTTAATTTAATTATATGCTAATAATAATAATTCCTAATAGCTTCATTTTAACTCCCTAACCCGAAATATTAACAACAGATTTATTTAAAAACATGACTATAATTAATAGTAAAGGACATATTAAAGTCAAAAGAATTCTATTTTATTTAAGAATGAATTTTAAAGTGCATCTACCAAGCAGTATCTTTTGGAAGATATGATTTTATAAAACATACAAAATACAAAACTAGCTACAACTTTAAATTGTCATATTTTGAATTATAAATAATTTGTATTTTTAATATAAATACTAACTGCATTTTTAACATTGGGTGCCTTGAATTTTAAAATTTTAGAATTTTTAATGTTTCATTAGTTTTTTTTAAAATTTGAATACTCGCAATTAACTAACTGCATTATACATTGTTGGTCAAGTTTAATTGAAATTTAGTAATAAGTTGTACAAGTTATTGTAAATATGTGCAAATTGTACTGAATTGAGGAACTTAGTAATAAAATGTGCTTTTAGAGGGCTAGTTTTGGTATAGAATATTTTCCTTAACCTATGCAATTCTATCCACTTTATATTTATTTTTTATTTATTTATTACTAGCGACCCGCCCCGGCTTCGCACGGGTGCAATGCTGATACTAAATAGTAAATACACTATAGAAAACTGTGAACGTTGTATATAAAAATTAGTACATTATTTTGATAAAGCTTATATAGTAATTCCACTATTTCATGGATGTTATCATACAAATCAACCTTTCTCTTAAATCACTATCTATTAAAAAAATGTTTTATACTATGTAGTGATGATGATACTTTATACCATAACATACTATTTTATAAAGTTTAATTACCGCCAATTTCAAGACGATTCGAAAATCCAAAATTTTCAAATTTAATTATTGGCAAGTTAAGCTATAAAAGATATGGCGAATTTCTTGATGGGTGTCCATAGTGTTATTTATTCTGAGCGGTTACGTTGGAAACTTAGATCAACTTTTTTTTAAATAATAAACAAATCAAAACATTGTGTAAATTCTGAACGTGATAGTTTTTGAAATAGAAACTAAATAATTTGCATCGATAACATTAGTCCTTGGTTTTTAATGAAAAACTAGTAAAATTATAATAATAGCTAATCGACAAAGATAATATAATAAGAGGCAAAGGAAGGTAGTTTCCGATTTCCGAACAAATCTTGATCTAATTATTCTGTTATGAAAACCTCAATTACGCTATGATTATGATGATTATGAAAATCATACCTTTTCTAAAAATTGATACAATGGTTTTGTATTTTAATATGTTTTAACATAACCACAGATAATATAATACTATACTAGCATAACTAACAGAGCAAAGTGAGGTGTCCGAGTCGAGAGGGCAGGGCGATTGTATGTAATACATAAGTATGAACAACTTAACTTGAGTATTGTTTATCCTGATTAAATTTCATAGGCGTATGGTTTAGACCAGTGTTTCCCAAAGTGGTCTATATCGACCTCTAAGGGTCTATGACAGTCTGAGAGCAGTCTACGTCGCAAAAAAAATTTGGGTCCCATGTAATGAAAATGGGGTCCACGATAGTCGATCTCAACACATACACTAAATCAGGTAAGTAGGGGGTCTACACAACACGGAAAAATATGGCAAGGGATCTTTTATTTTATTTATTTCGAGCCTGTAATGTCCCACTGCTGGGCAAAGGCCTCCCTTTCCCTTTCCAATCCTTCCTGTTTTGGGCTATAGTGGTCTTTTTGGAACGAGTCAAGTTCGTCCCGCCATCTCCTTTTGGGCCACGCTGCCGTCGTCCCTTGTTGGGGATCCACTGAGTGGTAATTGCCAAGGGGTCTCGACACAAAAAAGTTTGGGGAACTATGGTTTAGACAAAGGAAAACTGTCACAACTGGATCTATTTTTTATTTTATTTATTTAGATATACCAACAGCATTACAAATAATAAAGATAAAGATATAAAATAAAATTATACATGTAACATTTAATTAATTTGTATGCCAATGACAGGTATATACAATTTAAACAGAGTCTCAAGAAATTATTACAATAAGATCGATTAAAGGTAAAATAATTTAATTATAATACAGTAATTCCGAATAATAAAAATAAATCCATTAATAATAAAAAGTTTACATATGAGTTCAACAATAATTTATCTATCTTTATCTATCTAAAACCTGGTTTTGCAGTTTTGATCAATACTAGATAAGTTCGCTTATAAAGTATAATCATGCGATCTATTCTTTTAAATCAAGATTTTCTTAATATATGTAGGTGATTGCACTTTAAAAATAAAACTAAGTTCGATTACTTCATAAACATCATATCCTAGTGTTAATCACATAACAATCATGTAATTATGCTAAATTATTTACGTTTCAATGACACGCGAATATAATCTTTATTTCAAAGGGGTAGGGTCCAAATATTTCGTATTGTTTTGGTCTCGGTTTGAGTAAAATATTAACGAGTTAAAATGATTAGGATGCGAAAAACGATGCTAGCCTTGATAACTGAATTTCGATTGAGACTTTCCGATACGATATATGTAAGAAAACATGTCTTCTGTCTGAAGATTTCATAGTCGCAGAGCATGTAGTCGGAATAAATTTGGTCAAAAACAATCGGTTTCTAATGTTTCTATTGAAACAAATGAATAACATTTTTGGTAAATTTGGATAAACGAAATTTAGTTCGGACGACAGGGAAATTAAATCGGTTTTATCTTATTTTTCCAAATCAAAGCTACAGAATAAATATAATTAAATCATCACTCTTAGATGGTTAAATATTACAAGTATTTATTCATTATTATTAAACGCGCGGATCGAAACTCAAGTTGTTGATTAATAATATTATGATCCAAGTATATTTAAAAAATATTAACCTAGAAAAAAAGAACTAAAATAAATACAATCCCTTTTATTTTGCCACAATCAGAATAAGGCTGTTTTTATAATAATTTGCTACAGAACCCTAGCTTATATGAAGGGAGGATGGAATTCGCGTGCAGTGTACTTTGAAGTTCATTGGATATCACACGCCATGAAGACTTTTATTTTTGTAAGTAATTTAATTAATGTCTCTAATTATGAAGGAAAATTTCGATTTAAAATATAGAAATGACAATTTATTTTACTAACTTTTTTATATCGAATATAACATTAGTCAATAAAAAGATTTCTACTAATACTATTAATGTGAACATTTGTATATCAGACCGTTAATTTTCAATTTGGCAAAACAGCCTATCGGATGTATGTTTGTGATTATTGTCTTTTGAGTAAACGTGTCTATATGGTATTGAACAGTTTGCACTTTTCATTTTTATTGATAAACTTTTCGCAGGCTGTGGCCAGTGATTTTACGATCGTTTATATATAAATAATAAATTCCTAGAGCCAACTGTGCCCCTAACCTAACATATTATATATTAAAAATATTTAAAATAACGGACGCTTGGGAGAAACGAACTTTTTAATTTGATAGTTATAAAATATACTCGTGAGTACCACTTGAATTAAATTAACAAACATTTAATATTTTCACCCCTTCATTAAAAAATATAATGAATAAATATTCAACACTTCTAATTCTTCACAGATAACCCTCCTGGTAGTACACATGGCAACAAGCCACTTACAACTGGACAAAGTAGCTGAAAAAGTGCAATCCAGCCTGAAACATTTGAAGGACAAAGCCGTTTCAAAACTCCATAGACTAACAGCTGATTTTGACTTACATAAGCACCATAAACATCTACCACAGCCCTACGCAAAACATTATGTCAAAGAGCATTATACCAGAAAGACACCGTTTGTCGTTGATCCATACCAAATTGAAAGACTGAAGCATTATTTTGAACCTCCACATAAACCCGTGACGTATCATGTACCACACTATCCTTAGAGGATTTATTTAAATTTTTGTATTATTAAGGAGACCTTGACTGAAAATAATTGATGCTGTAGAATATTTTCTCTTCACTTCCTCTACGAGGTCATTAATAATGGTGTGGATAGGATAACTTAAATAATAGAAGTGCTATCTATTATATTATTTATCATAATATTATCTAAGTCCAGAGATTTTGAAGAAATTATTGAAAATTTGTGTAATAATTTGTAATTTTTGTCTGTAGTTATGTCTAGATTTTCATAGATTTTTCATATGTAGGTATAACAAAGCTTTAAAATATTTTTCATAAGTCAAATTAACCATAGTGGTGTCAGAAAGTGTAGTAAAATTGTTAAAAATTTCAAACATATCTTGTAATTTGTTTATGTGCTCTTAATTATGTATATTTCTCCGAGTTTGAAAATTGAATAAGCTATCAAAATGTCTCTTTTTTTCTTATCATTTTGTATAGAAAAATTTTAGTAAATATCGGCGTTTGATGTGTTAAATCGTTCTTCATTGCTAAGAACCTAAGTACAAAGCCTAAAAGTGATTATTATAATAAAAGTCTTGTTGTTGAAACTGTTTTTCTCTTATTCTATTTTCTTAGATTACAAAACAAAAGATAGAGTGTGCCAAAGACGCGCCATACAATTTAGTTCCTTATTTGCATGATAATTTTTAGTGTAGGTACCTAATAATAATAGTTTTTTTTAAGTAAAAAATAAAAAAGTCGACTATGAATATATTTTTTTATTAATTATAATAACATAAAATATTTATCTATCACATAATAACATTATAAAACCGTTATAAATTCTATTGTATATTTAAATCACTAAGCAGTTTATCAAACACATCGTCAGTCGTATCTTTTGATACAAATTCATTCATGCCATTTTGAAAATCGCCGAAATCATCTTTAGTGTCAGCCAAGCCTAGTTCTGTCAAAAGCGTTAAGCTGTCAGCTGTCAAACTGTCATTTTTGGCGCTGTCACTGTCAGTTTTGACGTCTGTCAGTCCGGGGAGCAATTGTTCTGTCAATTCGCTATCTATGTCTTTTGTTTGTCTTCTATTCGTCGATTTTGTTGTGTTCTCTTCGTCAGAAAGGTCGTGATATTCTTTGAGCTCCTTGCCAAATTCTATTTCTTCTTCATCATCTTGATTGTCCTGCAAGAAAATTAAGCAAAATATAGGCAAATAAATTAAACCAACATTTCATTTTAATCACTCCTATCCAGAAAAAAACATAACTAGAAAGTCAAAAACAAATATAATTTTATTTATTTATAATTTCTAATTGTGTTAGATGTGACTTAACACTTACATAATATTATACACATTAAGATACTTTTATACAAAAGGCGGCCTCATTGTTGTGCAGCAATCTCTTCCAGGCATTTTACATTTTGTCTTTATTTAATGAACTTTACTTACCTGTATAATCTGTGCCGTGGATTTGTATTGGAACGCGTTCTGTGATAAGTCTACTTCTACCGGGAACAAGGAGGCATTCTCTTGTAAGTGTTCGACAGTCTCACTGAAAAAGGAATTATAAATACAAAATTAGAGGAATTGTATATTTTTTAAATATAATTGACGTTAAAAAGTTGGCAGTAAAAAGACTACCAGTATGTCAAATAGGAATAACGAACAAGGTATTTGAAAAAACTATTTGATTAATGTGATGAGTTCCGTATTGTTTTACTGTGTGGGGTCGTGTACAGGAATGCTTACACGTAATTTGTTAACAAGAACAATAAACATTAATTTATAAACAATGACGCTCTGTAGTATACTTTCAAGTCCACTATAATAGTATCCACTGAAAATTATAAAAATGTGTTTGTCTTTATATAAAAGTAATATGCAATTCCATCAAGAAGTATCAATACAAAGTATAAAGTACTTACTTGTGATAAACAGCCAATCCCTGTATGAACCTCTTCAATTGGTACGCCACGTCTTGTGTCTTCTTATTTTCTAACAGTTCGAGTTTTACGAGCACGTCCGAGCGGAGCCGAGCGAACCGCGCTCTTGCGTCTTGGCGACAGCGGAGGATTAATCTAAACAAGCATTATTTTTATGGTTATCTTAATATAATAAATTACGTGTCACAGTGTTCAATGGATTTAAAATTTTAACCAAATTTTACACACTGTGTGCAGGTTGATCCAACTTGAAAAATAGTATAGGAGAACAGGCGTGCAAAGTCGCGGGCGGAAAGTTAATTGGTATTGTAGCACAGTTTTTTTACTCTTTTTTATTATGTTGAATTGTTGTTGTGTATGTTCCTAATGGAAATGTGCAGTGATTCTACACAACTGGCCAATAGTTGACCACAAATCACAGCTAGTCATATGACTTTTTCTAAACGGAGGGTAGCTGGGTCGTGACGTCAATAGGACGTTTCAGCACCATGGTGGAACTGTTCTCTATATTTTTTTATGCTATAGCTGACAAGCTAAGCAGCCATTGAACATCTACAACATCAAAGTATCGCAGATGTCTTGCCAGCTTGAAGGGAAGGGGATAAAGTTTTGTTTATGCCAGACTCAATATCAAACTTTGAGAGCGGCGCCAATTGGTGACTACAAAAACTAGTAGCACTCATTGGTTGAGATTACCATGACTTTTGAATTAAAAATTATACGGTTTTCCTATAATGATGTATATTTATAACACTGTGTGACTTGGTAATGAGAAAACTTTGTGACAAATATAACATGATATGACATTTTTTCAGGTGATTGTGTAACTGAGCGTGCGATTCCTCTAATTTACTGTAATTTATTATTTCAAGAGCGTGACGTTTAGATCAGATATAGACTAAAATACTAACCTATATTCATAATTCCCTGTCTCCACTCTATACAAAGGTTCCTGCAATGCGTTGTACCCATACTCCTCATCGTCCATCTCTTTCACCTTCAGACAATATGAGAGGTATTCGAATTTTGTGTCTGCGTATTTGCGTATCGTCAACTTTGTGTCTGGTATCGCTTTGTGAAGATATGTGCCCATGTCTGCTAGGATCTAAAAATGGATTAAAATATATTAGCTTTAATATTTGAATTGAGACAGTTTTAAAATAGTTCTTAATTAATTTAAAATTTTCAGAACTAAAATAACTTTTTTTCAGTCATTAACTAATATTGTGTTGTTTGACATTGTAGTTTACAATAGCAATTACAAAATTAGTGCTCAAGTTAGGTTTAAAACTTAAATTTTGTTTAAGTGCAACAATGTATATTTTCAAACTAGAAGGCGTTTCATAAACTAGATAAACTGTTTAAATTTTTCGTCTGTGTCTTATACGAATATACTAAACTGATACAACAAAAAAACAATATATCCTAGAAACAAGGTAATCTATAATTTAAACATGAGTTTGCGAGAGCAAACGTGAGCGACAAACTCGAGAATGGTTGAACTAATTTCGTTAATTATCTTTTTAGAATATTTCGTAACGAGAATGGTTCTTACGGAAAAAAACATTATAAAAAATATCGACTGTAAGCGGTACGAAATTCGCCGTGTCAGCAAGTATAAATACTGTTAGTAACATTTGGTTACAGTAACTGAAAAGTCAATATCATGATAGCATAATATAGTGGTGCCATCTATCTGTTGTACATGATATTGTCACCTACCCTCTATAATTTAAGTTTGTTAGTCTTGTATTTCACTCTTACTGTTACGAAACGTTAAATAAACATGTACGTGCTGATGTGTATCATTGGAAATAATTATATACATACCGTATAATCTAGTGTTTGTTTTAACGCGAGTACTTTCCATTTTAAATAAAATTATTTTATAAAAGATTTTAAACGCCATCTCAGTCTCCCGTGACCACGCTCGCTTTAGAGTGCTCGAGACGTCGGGTTAAATAATAATGTAAAATAATGTATTATAAACCGCGTTTAAAATCCTTTAAAAAGTATTTTGTTTAATAAATACATACCGGTTTCAAAGTCTTCAACATCTTTATCCCATCCCGTTCCAACAATCTATGGTATTGTCCGAACTTAGAGAACGCTTCAGACGCTCGTGCTTGGGGTTCTCTGACGCCGATCCCCGCGAAAATGTCACCCAAGGATTTAAACGTTTGGAGTAGGTCGAAGTAGGATTTTAACATTCTAAAAATGATAAAATTATTTTCTGTAATAGTTCTTGTATGTTATTTAAATTCAGAAGAATTTTAGTTGAATAAAGTCTGCAATATTAATTGAATCAATGGTTGTCAGAAGTCAAAATTCTTACAAAAATACCGATTTTTTTTACATTTGGCCGCCCAGGTGCATCGCAGGAAGTATAGAGGTCATCGTGAGGACTTAATTGCTTCCCCATTATCCATTGGAGGCCATTGATGCGTCCCGATTATCTGTCCTAATCATATTTAAAACCGAGAACTACCCCTACTGACACTAGACACGAGGGGCGTTTAAATATATAACTAAACTCGTAGTGCGTCGGAGATTACAAAAGATTGGGAACCTCTCACCTTTAGTATTACATTATCTGTGGTATTACTCACCTCTTAGCCAAATCCACCAATCGTTTATACGTGCTCTCCGTATCCCTCATCTCATTGAGCTTAGCGACCAGAGTATCATTACATAGGATAGCCCTAGACAAGCCCAGCGCATCAGCCGTGCCTGAAGACATATTCTCTACTAGACGATGTTTCATTTTCTTCATTATTATATCCAGGGACTTGCCTTGTTTCGGATCCGCGTGAAGTTTGTTGTAGTTTATTGTTACTTGATCCTGTGAGGAATTTAGATAGCTTTGGTTTAAATGCACACAAACATTTACTTTGTATGACCGTAGTAATTATTATTATCTGGGAAGCCTTTGAGGGAGTCATATGAATTTACTCATATGAAATTAGTGGCTTTCAGGCCGGCCTTAAGAACTAAGTAATATGTATATAACAGCATAAGTATACTTATTTATCTACCAATCAAGCGTACTACGACCCAAGTTTACTAATTTAAAATTGCCAAAAACTATTTAAGGCCAATGGTGTGTCATTGACATACGATCGAAATACCATTCGGTAGCTATTGGAGAATTTGGTATTTGGATCAATCATCTAATAATAATAGTAAATGTACATTACGACTCCATTACGTTACTATCACGATTATGTTTAAGTTTTAGCAGAATACCGAATTCGTCACAATGATAATTGAATTGTAATTGATTCTCACTTGAATCGTAATTGTGTGAAATTTTAATTGAGACCCTGCCCGGTTTCTGATGAATCAAAATATTGGAATGTCAAATGATAATACTGACTATTACCTCTCAAACTTACAAAGTCATATTTTTAGTTCATAAAATACACAACTGTGAGTTTCAAAAGAAATGTCCCCCCTGCACTACTATATTTTGGTATCAGCTTCCAGCACCGGTGTTTCCATGTAGATACGAAATAGGGGTCTTCAAGAGAAGAGCATATCACTTTTTTAAAGACCGGCAACACACCCACGAAACACCTTTCATTGTGGGTGAGCACCACCACCACTTACCATCAGCTAGATCGCTTGCTCATTTGCACCCTTCTATAAAAATATTGCAAATCAGTATAAGATTAATTTAACTAGTACCTTAGCCGCTTGAATCATCTTTGCCACTTCCACTTTTGTTTTTCCTTTAACAGTCTGTCCGTTAACGCCTACAAGTTCGTCCCCACTTTGCAATGTACCGTCTTTAGAAGCTGGTGTGTTATCAAATATCTGGAAGATAGAGGCCTTAAATCAGTTGACAACTCCACGACTCTTCTAATTCTTACTTATATTATAAACAAGCTGAGCTCTGCGGTTTCACCCACGTATATATCCCGATCCTGTAGGATTTGTTCCGAGGATAAAACTATCCTATGTAATGACATAGGGGTTTCAAAGAATTTCTGTACAAAATTTCATCCCAAACGGTCCTGTAGTTTCGGAGCCTATTCGGTACAAATATCAGTGTAGATTTAAAAGTAGCTATGTCCGTCTGTCTCTCTGCTTCACGCTTAAACCACTGAAACGAATTTGGATGAATATTGTACACATATTATTTGAAACCTGAGAAAGGATATGTTCTTTCTCAGATTTCAAACAACGGATACAAGCTATCCTATGGCATAGCTTGTATCCGGGATATCCCACGGTAACGCGGGTAAAACCGCAGATACAGCTAGTAATATTATAAATGTGATTAGGCCGCAACTACCGAACGAATTTTATGAAATTTCGTATACCTACAAATAGGCTATTAGTTGGATTAGGTGATAGGATACTATTAATTGATATATAGACCACTTTGTACCTGTACGATGTAGAGGCAGGGGCAAAGGGGAGCCCCACCTCCTATACTAATTCCTATCAGATTTTTCTCATCTTTCGTTAATACTACGCTGCCTGATGTCACTGTCATCCCCCTGAAATAAACTCGTTGTTTTCTTATCATATTTCTTCATTAACACAAATATATTTATATCTTATTCTAATTGTTTCTATAATGTAAAAAATTCCTTAAAAACACAATTGTCATTTTCTAATCATTAATGGTTCTTCCTTGTAATTGGCGTAATTAGTAAATGTATTATAGATATTGTATGTTTAGCTGTACGGAACGATAGATAAATAAAATAAAATTAAAATAAATAAATCTATAAAAAAATATTAATTAGCGTATAAATTAACATACTGGAAACCATTATTTTGCTAGCGAATTACAAACGGTTTTAAGCTTGTCCCACTGGATCGAACGTCGAACTGTTTTTTTCGAATGTTATTACGTTGACTTTGATGCAAATTACTGAACGTGATAACACAGTTGACTTACCGCTTCTTATGTTTACTGTGGCGCGCATGATATGAAATCTAGAATATTTTTTGGACAAAGAAAGAGGAAAGGGGTTTGAATAAAACATAATATTGTTCCAGCTTATTTATTCTAATTATAATATTATAATATAGCAATAAAACTAATCGTAATTATTTACAGACGGATTCTTCTGCGAAATGCTAGCTCTGAAATATTAACATACCTCTCATTAGCATTCTAGAATGTTTTTTAATAAAAGGGGCAATTATTATAATAGCGGGTTATTAATGTATATAAGCCTAGCGTTATTTACAAATTGAAAGTGGGATTAGGTCCCCTATTCATAAAAGCGATTACGATAGGAAAGTTCCGAAAATCGGACGTTGTCAAAATTTTTATGAATTCGTATAAAACGCATTTGTGAATAGGGGACGGACAGTCTCGCCAGAATTAATCTAGCAAGCTAGACTCACATAAGATCTTGATATTGTATAAGGTATCTCTCTTTTCGTAAGTCGTTGTAAACGCAGTCTTGGCTTTCCGGATCTTCTACACTGTAAAAATCATGTTTATTTGTATTTAGTAGCAATTGTAGGTACAAAATGTAAGCTTTCTTTGTTATAAAAACTAAACTTTACTAAACTATAATATTACGATTAATAATTGCACCGAAGAGTGAAGATTGAAGAATGTAACAGGCAATATTTTATACCATTAAAAAAATAAAAATAAATTGCCACACGTAAAAAATCGTACTTCACTATATTTTTTTAACTTGCAATAAAAAATAATTGATAAAAAACCTATCGATTCTAGCGTAAAATAAATGTTAAATCAAAATACCGTAACTATGCATTAATTTCTTAATAGACTTTAATTAATGTAGTGGTCCTTTCTAAGTTTCTAAATACCCAATATAAACATATTTTATAATTTGAGCAATACCGAATAGGTTAACTTGCAGTTTTGTTAAAGTTTTACGGCTTTTTATGACATTTTAATGAAGAAACGAATAGCTCACCAGCTGAAGATATTTAAATTACTAAAGCTTTATTAATTATAAATTCTCGTGTTAATAGATATGCGGTAATAATATTCTGGGACATTAAACACTGCGCCATCTAGTCCCAAACTAAGCAAAGCTTGTACTATGGAAATTAGATAACTGATAGACATACTAAAACATACTTTTTTTGTTAATACATACTATAGATAGATAAACACACAGGCAAAAGATAACAATGTTCATCACATCATAACTTTCTACTCGTGGGGATCGAACCCACCCCCCGGCCGCCATAGACCATTGCTACATCCACTGCGTCAAATGGTTCGGCGCGGCATCTTAAACATTTGAGAAAATCTTGTTTTTAAATGATAGATAAATAGTATAGTCTATCATTCAAATTTGCACTGGTTACCAAATTTCTCAAAATTATTTATAAAAGCTAAAAATATATAGATACTCACATTTCAAGTCTTATAGGAATATCCGCAATAGGAACGTCTTCGACAACCACAGAAGCACTGAATTAAATATTTTTTTAAATAATTAAAAAAAAGAAAATAAAAAAATATATATAGGTACAAAAATAAGCATATGAGGTTACCTTTCATCGATGGGAAGTAATAAGTTTGTAGGTTTCGATAAATCCGTTTTTGGTTTGCTAACAAATAAAAAGAATAAAATAAAAGTTTTAATAAATGGGTTAGGAAAGTAAGTTCGCGATTTCGGTAGTCCTTTTTTTAATGCAGCCTGTTTGGAGTGTTGTATTATAATACAAGTTAAATAGATAAAAATAATTACATTTTATCTTCAAATACACTGTGTCCAATAGTCAACATTTTCGGAAAACAATATGGATCATAAAAAGGCTGGATTTGCACTCTCTGGGACATAAGCCTGCTCACAAAAACATCAAAAAATAAACAGCCAACTCAAATAAAAGATATTCTGTAACACAAAAGGGAAGTACACTGATAAACAATGATAACAAAACATTTAAAATAAGTGTGTCGTTCAAATACATACATTTTGTCCTCTTCGAAAAAAAAGTCGTCATCGTATTCTTGCATCATTTTTAAACTTGAATATTAAAAACTTATTTAAATAGAAAAACGAATTACAAAATACGGCTCGAAGCTTGACAGCTTTATCGATTTTTTTTATTTACGTGGTTTGTGATGTCGGTAAAACAGTTGCGCATGGCAATACAGTAACCAATCAAATTGGGCAAATCATAAACAACGAATACATGACTTTAGCTTTTTTTAGTCAAATTGGGCTGCTTATAGTAGCTTCAATGTCAAATTTCGCGCGCATTTTTTTTTGTTTACAGATTTTGACTTCTGATTAGCATAGATTAGATATAAATTGTTTTTGATTTCAAAGTTTTATATCTATAAAAATAAATGCTTATATATGCCTAATATAATTATATGTTTGTTTTTAAATATATAGTATACGTTTTATATATATTTTTTAATAAAATTAATTGTGTGATTATATAATGGTTGTAACGCACTACATAATAAGTAATCGGTATGCGTAACAACATAGTACATTGTACCATGTTATAATGTTATAAGCGCGTCTAATTGACAATTGAGTTAATGATATTTTTTTACCATGAATATAAAATTAATAGTGAAAACATTTCATCGTTTAAAATTGTTTTGAGCTCACCCTTAGAATTTTTAAAATTATTTATTTTTTTCTCATCATAGCTAAAGCCAATCTTGAACAAACTTTATATATAAGTACTTGAGCCATAAGTAGAAAAATAAAGTTTTCTATTCTTTTGTTTTATCTATCGTACACGGTACAGCACACTATCGCGTTTTTTTACCACGTTACTAATAAAATTTTCATAATAATAATTAAAAAAACTTTAAAAATATGTGACCCTTTTACATATTTTTCAAGCGAAGGAGCGCTTCAAGTTTAATTTTTTATTCGTATTTTATCCCAATAATGCTTTATCAGGCTTTATTTTTGCACATCAGCTAAACACTGGAGTTATGAATATTCAAATACGTTGCTTCTAACCTCTTGTAAACTTTCTGTTTAAATTAAAAATGCTTAACCTTAAGTCACGGCTACATTTTATTTCTCATATCGTACAGGCTTTTACGAAATATCCGTTTTTCTTTACGTTGTTTTTGTTAGTAAGTAATTTAAATATAATTAAAGGGTTTTTTTATTTTAATAAAATAAAATAAAAAATAGTCCCTAAATAGCTGCCATTCTGAGGAGATGCTTTATCACAAGACAACATTACTAAAATATGATAACGGATACTTTTATGGAGATTCCGTTTTTTTATTTTTTTTTGTTGATAATTATAAATCAGGGTATCAAGAATTTCTGTAAGCGTGTTCTTTATTTTTTATATTTATCCTTAATTGTAAATAAAAAAAACAATAAACATAACAACATTGTAAAAAAAATAAAAAGTACAAAAGTTATTTTCCGAGTAAAATCAAATATCTCATAAAAAATATTGATTACTAAAATCTCCGTAAAGACAGACGATTCTTGTGAAATATCCACTTTATAAAAAATTATTGATCATCCCTGGAAACCATTTTATTAACCGTAAACGCAGTTATCCCTGGACATAATGTTTTTAAAAGCAATTATGTCACAAGAACACAAAATGCCGTGGTCCACATTATGTTTTGGCGGTCGCATGTTGTAACTATAAGTAATTCAACCATTATAATCCGGTTAAGTAAGTCGGCATTGCAAATAGTTGTATATCGGGTGGTGTTCAGTATTGACGCAGAAAAA